>CM035421.1:98718243-98738243 GCA_020310875.1 Ceratopteris richardii | reverse complement strand
AGAAATCAGAAAAGCTTAGAAGTCTGTGGGACTCTTGATCCCAAGACTTCCATTCATGCGACTCTTAAAAGAGATCTCTGCCAATCTGCTCAATGATGAAGACAACTTCATTCGTGAAGGTCAATTGACAAACCTAGGCTCTTCTGTGCTTGCAAGAGGCAGCATGAAATTTTGCAATTGACTTCATGAATGATGCTTACTTATGTGTTGCACATTGTTGCAGGGTGACACTTATTGTTGATATATTTAGGTAGTGATGTCTGTGAACACACTAGGACTGTCGGGGCACTTTTTTCCCTCTTTAGGAGTTTTTTTCTCCCGGCTTGTATATACGCCTATTGCCCTAATGGGCTACTTATCTTTGTATATTCTCTAGTAATACATTCAGTATTGTGTGTTGTGCTCCAAGCTTCTTCTCCTTCCTTGTGATGTTCACGTGCTTCCGCAGACATCTATCTCCAACAATTGGTATCAGAGCAGGTCATCGCTTCATGTAGGGTGCCGTCGACACTCCTCCGGTTGCAGTCTCATAATCGCACGAATTTTGGTGAGCATACTCAGCGTGTTTTCGAGATCAAAACATCTTCGGTGTGTCGTGCCGAAATCGCGATCTAAGCTCGTTTCGGCCTCCGAATGCACTATCGCAGCGCTTGTCTAGGCTATTTTGTCTTTTTGTGCCAAAGGTATATACCAGTTTCTGTTTGCCATTATAAGAGTCTTGAAGTCTGCTATAGGTTTAGTGGAATTCCTCTCGGTAATTATATTCAACTATTTGAGATACAGTCAATTTTTTGCATCAAGGTAGTCAATTTTTAGCATCAAGGTATTTTAGTCATCGGCCATGGCTGAAAGCAGTGATATATTCCGTATGTTGGCTGTTGAGAATAAGTTGGATGGTACCAACTACCCGTTATGGGCTTATATGATGCGACATGTATTGGTTGCAAAAGGACTATGGAACATTGTGTAGGGTGTTGAAAAACGTCCTATCACACCTGCAATTGTTACAACTGCAGGTACATAAGCTCAGGTAGAAGGTGTCGAAGATGATGATATTCTGCATATTCTGTTCGTGCTGTGGTTTCTACTGCACCTACCATAGAGCAAATTTGTTGGGATGGCAGAGATGCCCAGGCACATGCATTAATAGCTTTGTCTGTCATTGCAGAACAGCTAAGGATGCTTGGGATACACTTACCACATTGTACCAAGCTAGGAATGAGGCTCGTGTTTCTTACCTTCAAAAATAGTTGGAGAGTGAGCACATGAATGAAGGTGATTCTATGGACAATTTTCTAACAAAGATCAAAGACTTAAAGGAACAATTGATTTCTGCTAATGAGTTTATACTAGATAGCTCGCTTGTGTAGACCGTTTTGAATGGTCTTCCTGATTCATATCAGAGTTTTGCTTCTACTCTCCGGTTAATAATGAAAGGCAATCCAAATGCCTTGTCATTTGAGGAGTTAGTCTCTGTTTTGTTGCAGGAAGATCAGTCCAAGCAGAACATGTCCATTATGCATGTTGCAGATCAAGCTTTCTTGGCTAGTCACAAAGGCAAAGGAAAATGGAGCTCTTCAACTAGTAAGCAGAAATCTGCAATGCTGCACAATCGAAGAAGGAAGATAAAGATGAGAAGAAATCAAAAAAAGCAGAAATTGTTTTGCAAGTACTGTAAAGGGAATGATCATATTATAAAGAACTGTCCAAAACTGGCTGCTAAAGAGGCAAAGAAGAAAGCGACTAGAATGTTGTTGCAAATGCCTGTACACCAAAAACAGAGTCTGCTAATCTTGTGCAGGAAGAAGAATGGGCATTAACTACTGTCGGCAGTTTTGACCCATCTTCTTATGAGCAGTGCATATCTGCAGTAGACTTAGATGTTTGGTATTTTGATAGTGGGGTGACCAAACATATTACCTCATAGCACAGTTTCTTCTCTTCACTCGAGCCTGCCCCTACAGGGAATATTGTTACATGCACCAACAACTCCTCTTATCCTGTTATGGGAGTTGGTAAGATCATTTTGACTACTGCGGATGGTAGTTCTTTCACTTTGTTAGATGCTTTATTTGTGCCAGGGATCAAGAAGAACCTGTTATCAGTTTTTGCATTAGCCAAGATTGGCTTGGTTGTGAAATTTGTTGATGACAGGTGTACAGTTCATGATCTGTCAAATGGCGATGTGATTATTGCTTCTGGCATTTTATGTCGTGGGATGTCTAAGCTCATAAACTATGAAAGATCTCTGAATGATTCAACAAGCGCAGTAAATGATTCTCAAGCTATGTCAGATGCAAAGCTTTGGCATGCACACTTTGGTCATTTGAATTTTGCTAGTTTGCTACGCCTATAGAAATCTGAAATGGTGTCCTCTTTGCCCAAACTTGAGGCACCTAGAAAACATGTTTGTGAAGGTTGTATTTTGGGCAAAATGCAGCGTTCCTCATTTCCAAAAGATGGTTCAGTTCGGGCAAAGCATGCATGGGTATATCCATTGAAGGCAAAGCCCAAAGTGTTCATGTGCTTCAAACAATTTTTGGTTTTGGCTGAAAATATGTCAGCATATGAAATGGGCACCCTCCGTTCAGATCGAGGGGGGGAATATATGTCTTCTGATTTTAATGCATTTTTGGTTGAACGTGGGATAAAACACCAATGTACAATGTCATATACACCTCAACAGAATGGAGTTGCTGAACGAAAGAACAAGCCACTCATGGAGATGGCGAGGTGTATGGTCAAGAGTCAAGCTTTACCACATGGTTTCTGGCTTGAGGCTATCATGTGTGCAACATATGTACTTAACATGCCTCCTAGTAAAGCGTTGCAGTCTATCACTCCATATGAGGCTTGGCATGATCGCAAGCCATCTGTTGCTTATCTGCATGTTTTTGGTTGTTTGGCATATGCATTAGTGCCTGAACAACATCACAGAAAATTGGATGATAAAGTAGTAAAATGTATTTTTGTTGGGTACAGTTCTGAAAGTAAAGGCTATTGTCTGTATCATCCATAGACTAAATGCATAGTGGTTAGCCGTGATGTTGTTTTTGCGGAAGATGCTATTCAACCATTGCTTTCATGTACTAAGGAGACATCTGTTAGCTCCAAAGACATGTATGATACTTTGTTGCCTCTTTTTGCAGGAGGATAGTCTAGTGCGGGTCCCAATGAGGCAACTTCTCAGCCTTTGCAGGTTTCATGTGATGATGCAGATCATTCCATTTCTAATGCAGATTTACATGATGCACTAGTTTATGAGAGAGCTGATATTGAGCAGGCAAAAACTATGCCAAAATGGCTGGTGGAGACTTTGTGTGAAAGCAAATTAGATGCACCTCTGGCATATCGTACTCGTTCAGGCTCTCATAGTGCCTCTTTTGCATCAGATTGCTATGCTATGGCTGCATCTAGTCTATGTGATGAGAATGACTCTGTTTCGTTTGATGAAGCACAAAATTTAGAAAATTGGATGGCTGCTATGCAATGTGAATATGATGCTATAATGAAGAATGGTACTTAGTCTTTATGTGACTTGTCTCCTGGCAAGAAGGCCATTGGGACTAAGTGGGTATACAAGCTGAAGCATAAGCCTGATGGTAGAGTTGACAAGTATAAGGCTAGACTTGTTGCAAAGGGTTATGCACAGGAAAGAGGCATTGATTTTGATGAGATCTTTGCACCTGCTTGCCGAATGACTATAGTTCCCAGCATCTGTGCACTTCCAGCTCATCATGGTTGGAATGTACATCAGTTGGACATTAAAACAACATTTATGAATGGTGACTTGCATGAAGAAGTGTATGTTTTTCGTGGCTTTGTGCAAAAGGGCATGAAAACTAGGTGTGTAGGTTAAAGAAGGCATTATATGGTTTAAAGCAAGCACCACGTGCTTGGTATGAGAAGATACATGCCTATCTGATCGCACATGGTTTTGAGAACAGTCCAACTGAAAGCACCTTATATGTTAAGCATGCTAATGATGTGCTTCTGATCGTTGTTGTCTATGTTGATGACATGCTGCTCACTGGTCCTATTGAGAAGCATATTGCTGATTTTAAGGATGATTTGCATGCCTCATTTCAGATGTCTGATTTGGGGCATTTGCATCACTATTTGGGCATTCATTTTATGCAAGTTGATGGTGGACTGGCTTTCTGTCAAACGAAATATATTGACACATTATTGCAGCGTTTTGGCCTTGAAGAATGTAAGCCTATTGCCACTCCTATGGAGACAGGTTTACCATTGAGTCTTCATGATGCTGGATTGATGCTGTTCTCTATCAACAGGCTGTTGGATGCTTGATTTACTTATGCATTACTCGGCCAGATATTCAGTTTGCTGTCTCACAGATGAGCAGGTTTATGCATCGCCCAAGAGTCAAGCATTGGCACGGGGTTAAGCGCATCTTTTGCTACTTGAGTGGTACTCGACTACTTTGGTTGTTTTATCCCAAGGGGGGATCACTACCACCAATTTTGCATGCTTTTTCTGACTCTGATTGGGTTTGTTGCTATGACACTCATGTGTCCACTAGTGGCTTTTGCTTCATGCTTGGTAGCTCATGTATATCTTGGTTGAGCAAGAAGCAGCCTCCTATGGTCACTTCTAGTTGTGAGGCTAAGTATAGGGCAGCTTTCAGAGCGATTGTTGAATGTGTGTGGCTCATATGCCTTATGGCTTATTTGGGTGTTGGTCAGTCTTCTGCCACCACCATCTTCACTGACAGTTAGAGCGCATTGGCAGTTGTGAGGAACCCTGTGTTTCATCCTCGCACTAAGCACATTGAGGTGCATTATCACTATGTTAGGGAGAGGTTCTCTGCTGCGCAGATTAGCTTGGCATATGTGCCCACGCAGGAGAACATTGCAGACCTTTTCACGAAGGCTCTGCCTAGGGAGAAGTTTGAAGCTTTCTGCAAAGCTTTGGGCTTACTTCCTTTTGTGGAGTGATTTCCACATAGCTTGGCACTTTCTTATACATGAGTGCCGACTTCTTGTTCACGCCATCACTCCTAGGGGGGATTTGTTGATGTATTTAGGTAGTCATGTGTGTGAACACACTAGGACCCCCGGGGCACTTTTTTCCCTCTTTAGGAGGTTTTTTTCCCTCGGCTTGTATATACGCCTATTGCCCTAATGGGCTACTGATCTTTGTACATTCTCGAGTAATACATTCAATATTGTGTGTTCTGCTTCAAGCTTCTTCTCCTTCCTTGTGCTGTTCGCGTGCTTCTGCAGACGTCTATCTCCAACACTTATGGCCAAGGACTATGTTGTTGTATCCAGACTAAGATATAAATTTGACAAAGCCATTGTTTCTCTTGACATCAATGATAAAAAATTCTTTGATATTCTTGATATTCCTCTAGCAAGAAACTTTAAGCCATGTATTGTAAAAATTGAAGCGATCCCTTCTTATGAACATTTAACAAGGAATGCAAGAGAGTCTGGTGAGGAGAAGAGAAAGAAGAATTTTTTGTCAAAAGAAGTTATTGAGCTTGAGGACATTCAGAGGGTGATGAAAGCAAACTTGGAGCTTTTAGATAAAGCACATGGCTAGGTTATTGTGAATGTATCAAAACCATGGGAGGAAGACTACATGCATGATATAAAGCTTGAAGACAACAAAATGTTGAAATCTCTGATAGCTTAGTCACCTCACGTATTGTCTACATGTCATAACATGTTCATGATTTTTTCAATAATTGAAAGCCTCCTTGATGGATCTGGTCTTGGTTTATATTGTGGGGTCCTACTCCAGCAATGTGAAGAGGTAGTCTCAAGGAAGTTCTTTATCTTGGACCCACTTGTGACTTAGTGTAAACTATTCAAGCATGAAGAAATCGGATATTTTCTCAAGAATTTTAGTGAGGAGGTGGAATATATAATATATTCATATATTGAAAAGTAAGTTTCCTTTAATATCTTCCATATAAAGTCATACTTTTCCTAAGGGTGAAGTTTAATTTGCAAGTATGGCTTATATTTCAAGGGGTCATTGGAGTCTTATAGTAATTGTTTTTAATGAATACCAAGCTTTATTTATGAACTCTGTCCAATCACAACATGGCAATTGCAAACTATAAGTCCTAGTACACTTCCAATGCTCTTGTGTATCACCACTACCATGCATTATAATATTGTTTTAGCTTTGTAGTGTTGCGAAGCTTTTGAAAATTTACATTGATAAAAAATATCTTGGCATTTGCAAACTGCATGAAGAGAGAACATTTGGCTATATGCAAATTCATGTTCCACTACAAAAGACAATACATCATGTGGATGGAGAGTAATTGCCAATGCAATAAGATTCTTAGAGCATAGATTCTATATTCCTAATCTGAATTTATATGATTATCCAGATGCATGGGTCCTTTTGGTTAGAGAAAAAGCAATCCATGCCATGTCAAAAGATGCTAACTGTCCATATGATCTAGATTCTCCTCCACCACCTCTACCACCAAGAGATAAGAAGACTAAAGATAAGAATAAAGGACAACCTATTCACTCTAATTGAAGCAAAAACAAGCACAAAGGTGAAGGCTCCAAAAAGGGGATGCATAAAAAGTGAAAGAAAAATTTATAAGTTTCCATATCTATGATTACCTCTTGATAGTAAGCCCATGTATCTCCCACACATGTTAAACGATAATTTTTTTGCTCTATTGTTGTAAATACTGATTTTGTAGAGAAGGGAACACTTCAGAGCATTGTATGTATTGAGAATTGATGCCATTATGTCTTTATCTAGAAGATAGTCTTTGTAATTCATGTTTCTACATAGAAATCAATGTTTCAATGGTATTTCTTTTTTTTGAAATATAGGAAGGATTTGTGGTGTGCCTACTATTTATGAGACCAACTAACATGGTAAGTGGTTAGTTGATTATTTCTTCCCTTTTATGCTATGAAATGATTTGTTGATCTTTAAGCTGAAAACTTGGACTTGTGTAGCAAAATGGAGCACACGACTGTTGAGAAAAGGGGAACAACAGACCCTAACCGCCTCACATGGAAGTGAGAAGTTTCTCCAAGTTGGGGCAAAGAATGAGAGGAGAGGTTCACCCATACTCATGGAGCAATGGCAACAATGGCCAACGTCACAAAGAGCAAAGGGGAACATCCTCCCAACCATGCACACACACATGCAAATCCATACACCAAGACCAACGCCATTGCACACAAGGAGGCAAGAGAGTAACAAATGACACCTTCTTCCATTAACAAAATGGAGGCCAAGGCCATGGCCAAGGGACCCCTTTTACAAATGAGGCTCTTCTTTATGTAGAGAAGAAGAGAGCCATATGTGAATAAAACATGTGGTCAAAAGACCACATGTGCTAAATAAAAAGAGGATCTTCATGTGATTTTGGGAATTCAAAAAGTAACAACCTAGAGAGAGAGAGAGAGCGCGTGGGGAGTTTTGTACGTGGGTTTTTGAATTTGTGCAAAAAAGGCTACTTTATGGAGAAGGTTTCAATACTTTAGACTAAAGGAAATATCAAAAAGGGGTTTTAGGAGAGTGTTCATATGGACATCTCCTAATTACAAAAAGAAGGTATTTTTATGAGGGCTAAAGGATGCCATAGCATGAGAAAAATTATGGGCAACCCTTATAACAACACCCTCCTCCTCCTAGACTTTGTCGTCCTCGACAAAGCTGAGAACAGAGAAACATATATTGCTGGACTGGTCCAAGTTTTGAGTCTTCCACTCAGCTACTCTGCAGCTGTTCAAATCTGAATTGTGCAAAGCTGCAAATCTTTGAATCAGCAAGTCGTCAATCTTCAAGTCTGCAACTCCATATTGCTGAGTGACACAATCCCCTTGGGGGGCAGTCAGCCCAGCCTCCATCCAATGTGCCTTTTCTTCAAGGCTCCAACATCTGAAATTTAAACATACACAACAAGTAGACTGAATTTGAAAGGAAGCAGCCACAAAATGTAATTCCATGTTTAGTTTCCGCTTCAGGGAACATCTTTCACTTAGGACTTGCTCTTCTAATGGGAAGAGCTCCTGAAAATCTCATTTTTGTACTCCAAAAAATGATGCCATAATCTGTTATCTCCAAGTGAGCATGACATATTTCAATGTGAAACATGTGATTAATTGATGTGGTCATCCTTAACAAGTTTGCTAATTAACATAAGTGATGTGCTCATGAAATGAGTAAACAATAATGCACCATTACGGCTCCCATCATTCAAACAGCTTACCCAGAGCTATTCCTGCAAAGCACAAATTTTAAATCATCTATAAAAGTCAGGAAGGGTTAATGCTACACTCTCTATGTTGTGGTCTTGCAAGGCCTTAAGAAAAATAATCGTTAAATGAGTCATTTGTGAAACTAAAGAGATACTTCCCTAGCAAAAAACAAACGCTCAAACCTTTGTGAGAATTTATCATGAAGAGCAATCAAGCACTATCTTTGCATGAAAACTGCGTACAACACATTGAATTGTTTGCAAGCCACGGTGATCTTGAAGAGCATCAAACCTAAGCACAGATCTAAATCCACACAGCAATCACATTAATCCGAAAAAATGCTCTGTAATACTGAACAAGGAAGTCACAAGAGATGCTTCACAGTCTAAGTTTCCAATATTGACTGGTTACTAGTAAAACATTATTAGAACCCTCAATCTGAGCATAAATGAAGTGAATACTTAGGTTTAGGAGTGATGTAAATTACCATGTGTTTTCATACATCATTATAGTCTATTATGGTGAAGTACCTCAGCTCAGTGACTACCCATATGTGACTGGTATTCTAGATGGTATTCCTGAACATTATCCCTATATGGCAATCACAAAAACTCAGCAAACAACATTCATCTTAACTTATCAATCCTGAGAGTAACTTCTGAACCAAGAACCACTTCAATATGATCCTTCTTAAATTCTTCAGGCCTCTCATGACTGAGGAGAATTCCATATTCATACGAATATTTCATAAGCCCATTATCATTGAAAACAGTCACTTGCTGCAGATCCAAGAGCTGGCTGCAAAATCTTTATTCAAGAATTTGTAGCTAACAATGCTTTTAACATACTCTGATATTAAATGGTATCAAGCTTATGATACTGGTTAGCCCCAATTATGAAGTCAAACTCAGAATGTCATTGAGCAGTACTTTGCCTAGAGAGAAAAGGAACAAAAGAATTGTAGCTTCAAATAATAGCCTCTCATGCATGCATCAAGTCAGTCAAACCACATGGTTATGTGTTTGTATTCTTGTGGACTTCAAAAAACTCAGTCAATGTTCCACAACCTGGCAAAACAAACACTTCGTCTCTTTAATTTAACAAGGGCCCTTGCATTTATGGGAAACAAAAGGGCAAGGAAACAATCAGCCATTACAGGAGAAAATACCCTTCATGCGTTTCTGGTATGAGCATCATCCCCCTGTGCATCTGAAAAAATCGCTTATCGAAGAACAGTACAACCATAAGTGCACAACATCTAATACTACTTAGAGACATTCCTCAGTCAAAACTAGCATCAATTTTGCAACCTCAAATCCTGCCAACCTAATCATGGCATTAGATAGTCACAAGAAAACATTTCCTAGTACATACTCAAGACAGGTCACTCATCAATCATTTATCTATATATATCTCAAACTTTACTGGTCATATTAAGTAAGGCAAGGCAGTGAGTATTCTATTATTACCAATGCCCAGTGTTTTGGCACGTGGGCTGAGAGGAGAGATGTCCTTACAAAGACACAATGACTTTGTACACTTCAAATCCAAAGAGAAAAGCAGGCACATTTGGAACCATGATAGAAAGTAAGAGTGGTACAAGAATATTTCTGCAGCAATCGACCATTGATAATTAAAACATCAGGTGTTGTGAAAACTGCTTCTAAACACCTAGAGATTTGCTAAGTCCTTTCATAGAAGTGCCCAGATTCAATTCGACCAAGCAATGCTTTTACATTGTGGAAACTTTTCTGCAAAACATAAGCATTTTTAAATTGGAACTATTGCATGACCAAGAGATACTGTAGCTCGTCCGAATGCCTGCAAAAGTAAGAGACAGACACTACAATTTCCTTTAGCAGAAAGTTTGGACACAATCCTTGAATAGTGTAGTCACATACTTCATCCACATGATGCCATAGTTTGTAATACCCGATTTCTTGTAATGCAAATGAAGGTGAAAAGAAACAATTCCTATCCTCCACAGATCCTACATTAGATCCTTTCAAGACCTACAATAGTTATGGGCATAATGCAATTATTACAGAACATTATAATTCCATTTGCTGAGACTGATAGCAAGAGGTGTGGCCAAGATCATTGAAACCCCCAAGTGCCTTGGGTACTAGAGCCTTCCAACCTAAAACACACATAAAACCAGGAGGCCAACATTTTAAAGTCAAGTGACACTACACAGGTCCAAAAAATGTGCGTAAATGTATTCCATGTTTCCCTCTGTGGGCGAGGACCTCAACAATGTGTTTCTAGCTCCATGCCACCTGTTAACCTAATGAAGATAAAGCAATAAGCATATAGTGAGGAAAATAGAGCCGTGCATTATTATACATTCATCCTTCTAATCATCAAGGCACAAACAGTCATACAAAACCTTGCATCGATTATTCTGGTGCAGTGGTCACACACAAAGCGAGTGGATTTAGGTGTTTTTAGTGGACAAGTGTCCACTAGTGGGTTCCCTTCAAGGAAGCTCGGGTCATAACAAAACATTCGTGCAGTCATAGTCTCAAAGTAAGGACCGCACACACCACAAACCCATAATGAGTATTAGGAGCATCCATTCTAGCAAACTAACACATCCATATGAACATCAAGCATCTCATAAATTTCCCAGCAATGACTTGGTATAGTTAGGGTGCCTATTTGACAAGGAACTTGAAGCAAAAATTAGACACTTACTTCACGTGGTGAGTTCCTAGAAGTTTGAAGGGTAAATACATGGGTAAGGTGCCATAACTACATTATGACTAGCACCATAGGTTTTCAGGCTTCCACACTGATATACAAGAATTGGGTCATTCAACCATGCCGGAGATTAAGGTTCGTAGCCTGAGTTCACAAATAGAAACAACAATCGAACACAACACAAAAACTGATATAGGCAAGTGTTGGCAAATTGAAAGACCAAATCTATAATGTCTGATGTTGCAATCCATAGTTGACTAGGAGCAGGAGGGAGACAACAAGAAAGGTGGAGGCAAAAAGATGATGAAAGTATCAACTTCCTTCTTAATAAGGCATGAGCATGACTTTGTTGCCGGTTATGGTCATCACTTAGCAGAGCATCCACAAACCTTTCCATAGATGTTTTGAAGTGGCAACCCTATCAGAGCTTGAAGATCAAGAAAATAAAACCTTCCATTCTAAAGCTTAAAACCACCATTCCATGAAGCCCGAATCCACACTTGTCAGGAGATAATATGATACTAGTTCCATCACAATATCCAATTGGGTGGGAACAAAGAAAAGACAAGATGTGCCTTGAGGATCATGTGGTGAGTTGGGAAGATAGATTCAGCCACGAGTCGGCTAAGGTGCAGACAAAGCTCAGAGTAGCAAAACAAACAAGACAAAAGAGATAAGGTCCCTGAAGAAGAACTCAAGTGGTTTGGTCACGAGTATCAGAGTAGGTATCTCTCGCGCGTGACCCTCTAACCTTCGATGTGTTTAGCTTTCTACCTTAGAAGCTTCTTTACATAAGATATCATCCCTCAAAATCTGCCCCATTCTCTACAATGTTTATGCACAAAGTGCTTTCGTGATTCTATGTTGGCGGCAACCTAACAAAGGGATAGTCAGCAAATAACACAAGTTCCTCTTGCCTGTTTATTTAGGTTTGTCATACTAGCAGAACACCGTGGCTGCGGAAGACACCGATTCACATGAGTACCAGCAGAAATCACAATGGGAATGCCAAAACCAAGCTTGATACTTCCCTTTCAATGGTGGGATTCAACCATTAAAAAGCTCAAGTTTCTTCCTAAAGGAGTGTAGAGGTTGTCCTGATTCTCAAGTGTGGTAGTCGGATAGCCACACACCATCGACTTTCTTTACTTAGGAATCAACCTCCATGGTTTTCAACCTACCATTCCTGGATGGATCACGACATCAACACTATTAGCACAACAACCTTGAAACGTCAACATATGACCCCTGCAAGTTCAGCAAAACAAGACAACACAAGTTCCCACATATTGTTTGTTCAATAAATTTCAGAATCATCTGCATGAGTGCATCCATTAGGTGTCATTAACAGACATTCGATAGATCATGAACTTAAGACCACCACAGCAAAGACAGAAATAAAGAGTGAACAAGATAGTACTTAATTACTATAACCGATAGCATAACATGTTCTGAAATGAGCAGCATTAGAGATATTCATATGGAGCTCTGTTAGCATAGAGAATGCATAGTTTGTGTACTGATAACAACAAGAGATAGATCGTCGGTAACTGAGGGCTCCAGAAGTGCAATAACTCAAGCAAGCCGGGGGTAGGAGGCCCGCCCTGCCATAGCTTGGGGCATCATCCATTTGAAGACCTGGAGGAAAAAATGCTTTATGAGGAAAACACAGAGGCTTGATGTGCAACAAAACATGAACCGATTGCCAACTCCTACTGAGGTCGTATTAAGGGGACTATTGCAGTCCATAATGCATGTTGGAACAGAAAGAGGAAGCCCACTCGGGCCCGCGTACACATAATAGAATGGCATTGGTTCGGGAAGCGCAACGAAGCCCAACCTTGCCGATGCCTAAGAGAGTGGACAAGCAAGAGAATGCTTACCCTCCCCAGATATGAGAACATAGAGGATGAGGGGAGACTGTGCAGGTGACCGAGAAGGCCCACGAGCCCGATTCCTCCAAAGACATGATGCATACACAGGTATCTCGAGGAAACCAGCACCAAGGTAGAGAGCCACGTGCATCAAGCCTGAACTAGCAAGGTGTTGCCCGCAGTGATCGTGAGAGGAATCACCGCAAGCCTGCGTCCTTCCCCTCCATAGTGCTCATAGGGGGAGCTCCTGAACGAGCTTGCCCCTCACTGAGGTAGAACGGCAATGAAGCCAGCGTCTAGGGAATCCATAAGGAGCATTACTCAACCCACCTACCGCGCACGGCCTGAAGATTGACATTGATGGCAGAAGTGG
Organism: Ceratopteris richardii; assembly: GCA_020310875.1. Classification (NCBI taxonomy): domain Eukaryota; kingdom Viridiplantae; phylum Streptophyta; class Polypodiopsida; order Polypodiales; family Pteridaceae; genus Ceratopteris; species Ceratopteris richardii. The sequence goes on along the minus strand of CM035421.1, from coordinate 98,725,080 downwards.
GAGAAGGGAGGGAGTTAACTTCCACAGCGTGTCTCATTCAACTTTGAAGCCCACGTACCCCCTCACCAATTTTCGCATTGTACCTTGATCTGAGCGTTATAATTTTTTTTTTTTTTTTGCAACAATAAAAGAAAATATCTGTGAAATCATTCATGGATGAGAGGGAGGGATAACAGAGGGAACTACCCACCCCCTTTTTTCCAATGCAAGCATCAATTTTCAAGAAAGGACAGAGATGGGGTTGATGCCCAAATGTGTGTGTGGAGATGTGTGTGAGAGAAAGAAGGGGGTTAGGGGGTGTTTTTGTGCCACAAACAAAAATAAAGATCTAAACTACTCAAAAATAAAAACAGAGGTACCCTAGGCCAACCGAAGGCCACACGTATTCATCCTCCTCCAAGTGTCAAGGTGCATCTCACGAAGTATGGACACGCAAACTTGGAAAAACCAACAGCTAAAGTCCGACGTCCCCGGCAACGGTGCCAACTTGTTGAGAAAAGGGGAACAACAGACCCTAACCGCCTCACATGGAAGTGAGAAGTTTCTCCAAGTTGGGGCAAAGAATGAGAGGAGAGGTTCACCCATAGTCTTGGAGCAATGGCAACAATGGCCAACGTCACAAAGAGCAAAGGGGAACATCCTCCCAACCATGCACACACACATGCAAATCCATACACCAAGACCAACGCCATTGCACACAAGGAAGCAAGAGAGTAACAAATGACACCTTCTTCCATTAACAAAATGGAGGCCAAGGCCATGGCCAAGGGACCCCTTTTACAAATGAGGCTCTTCTTTATATAGAGAAGAAGAGAGGCATATGTGAATAAAACATGTGGTCAAAAGACCACATGTGCTAAATAAAAAGAGGATCTTCATGTGATTTTGGGAATTCAAAAAGTAACAACCTAGAGAGAGAGAGAGCGCGTGGGGAGTTTTGTACGTGGGTTTTTGAATTTGTGCAAAAAAGGCTACTTTATGGAGAAGGTTTCAATACTTTAGACTAAAGGAAATATCAAAAAGGGGTTTTAGGAGAGTGTTCATATGGACATCTCCTAATTACAAAAAGAAGGTATTTTTATGAGGGCTAAAGGATGCCATAGCATGAGAAAAATTATGGGCAACCCTTATAACAACAACGACCAATTCAAGCGATTACGGCAATTGGAGAACCTTCAATGGCCCTTGCCGCTTGAATTGGTCATGTCCTCCAAGCTTCTCCATTTTGTAATATTCCTAACCTTGAGATGTTATGTACCTTGTTAATCACCAATTAAAAGCCACAACTGATTGAGGCGAAGAGAGTAGTTTAAGAACTTCAAATGGCCCTAATCGCTTGAATCGATCACAGCTTTGATAAATGGCCCTAATCTTGAAGATTGGTGGACAAAAACAATTCAAGTGGTTAGGGAAGTCAGAGAACATCCAATGGCCCTTATCACTCGAATTGGTCGTATACTCCAATCTTCTCCATTTTGTAATATTCCTACTCTTAATGGCTGTTGGAGTTAGACGTCTGCAGAAGCACGCGAACAGCACAAGGAAGAGGAAGAAGCTTGGAGCACAACACACAAGACTGAATGTATTACTAGAGAATGTACAAAGATAAGTAGCCCATTAGGGCAATAGGCGTATATACAAGCCGGGGGAAAAAAACCTCCTAAAGAGGGAAAAAAGTGCCCCGGCGGTCCTAGAGTGTTCACACACATCACTACCTAAATATATCAACAAATCCCCCCTGGGAGTGATGCGGTGAACAAGGAGCTGGCACGCATGTATAAGGAAGTGCCGAGCTATGTGGAAATCACTCCACAAAAGGAAGTAAGCCCAAAGCTTTGCGGAAAGCTTCAAACTTCTCCCTAGGCAGAGCCTTCGTGAAAAGGTCTGCAATGTTCTCCTGCGTGGGCACATATGCCAAGCTGATCTCCCCAGCAGAGAACCTCTCCCTGACATAGTGATAATGCACCTCAATGTGCTTAGTGCGAGCATGGAACACAGGGTTCCTCGCAACTGCCAATGCGCTCTGACTGTCAGTGAAGATGGTGGTGGCAGAAGACTGGCCAACACCCAAATCAGCCATAAGGCGTCTGAGCCACACACACTCAACAGTCGCTGTGAAAGCTGCCCTATACTCAGCCTCACAACTGGAAGTGGCCACAGTAGGCTGCTTCTTGCTCAACCAAGATATACATGAGCTACCAAGCATGAAGCAAAAACCACTGGTGGACACACGAGTGTCATAGCAACCAGCCCAATCTGAGTCAGAAAAAGCATGCAAATCTGGCGGTAGTGATCCCCCCTTGGGATAAAACAACCCAAGTAGCCGAGTACCACTCAAGTAGCGAAAGATGCGCTTAACCGCTTTCCAATGCGTGACTCCTGGGCAATGCATAAACCTGCTCATCTGTGAGACAGCAAACTGAATATCTGGCCGAGTAATGCATAAGTAAATCAAGCATCCAACAGCCTGCTGATAGAGAACAGCATCAAATGCATCTCCAGCATCATGAAGACTCAATCGTAAACCTGTCTCCATAGGAGTGGCAATAGGCTTACAGTCTTCAAGGCCAAAACGTTGCAATAATGTGTCAATATATTTCGTTTGACACAAAGCCATTCCACCATCAACTTGCATAAACTGAATGCCCAAATAGTGATGCAAATGCCCCAAATCAGACATCTCAAATGAGGCATGCAAATCAGCCTTGAAATCAGCAATATGCTTCTCAAGAGGACCAGTGAGCAGCATGCCGTCTACATAGACAACAATGATCAAAAGCACATCATTAGCACGCTTAACATATAAGGTGCTTTCAGTTGGACTGTTCAAAACCATGTGCAATCAGATAGGCATGTATTTTCTCATACCAAGCACGTGGTGCTTGTTTTAAACCATATAACGCCTTCTTTAACATGCACACCTGGTTTCCATGCCCTTTCTGCACAAAGCCACGGGGCTGAAAAACATACACTTCTTCATGCAAGTCACCATTCAGAAATGCTGTTTTAATGTCCAACTGATGTACATTCCAACCATGATGGGCTGCAAGTGCACAAATGCTCCGAACAGTAGTCATACGGCATGTAGGTGCAAAGGTCTCATCAAAATCAATGCCTCTTTCCTGCGCATAACCCTTTGCAACAAGCCTAGCCTTATACCTATCAACTGTACCATCAGGTTTACGCTTCAGCTTGTATACCCACTTAGTGCCAATGGCCTTCTTGCCAGGAGGCAAGTCACATAAAGACCATGTACCATTCTTCATTATAGCATCATATTCAGATTGCATAGCAGCCATCCAATTTTCTGAATTTTGTGCTTCAGCAAAAGAAACAGGCTCATTCTCATCACAGAGACTAGATGCAGCCATAGCATAGCAATCTGATGCAAAGGAGGTACTATGAGAGCCTGAACGAGTACGATATGACAAAGGTGCATCTAATTTGCTGTCACGCAAAGTCTGCACCAGCCATTTTGGCATAGTTTTTGCCTGTTCAATATCAGCTCTCTCATCAACAAGTGCATCATGTAAATCTGCATCAGAAATGGAATGATCTGCATCATCATATGAAACCTGCAAAGGCTGAGAAGTTGCCTCATTAGGACCAGCGCTAGCCTGTCCACCTGTAAAAAGAGGCATCAAAGTATCATACATGTCTTTGGAGCTAACAGATGTCTCCTTAGTACATGAAAGCAATGGCCGAATAGCATCTTCCACAAAGACAACATCACGGCTAACCAGAATGCGTTTAGTCTGTGGATGATACAGACGATAGCCTTTACTTTCAGAACTGTACCCAACAAAAATACATTTTACTGCCTTATCATCCAATTTTCTGCGATGTTGTTCAGGCACTAATGCATATGCCAAACAACCAAAAACATGCAGATGAGCAACAGATGGCTTGCGGTCATGCCAAGCCTCATATGGAGTGATAGACTGCAACGCTTTGGTGGGACACCTGTTCAGTACATATGCTGCACACATGACAGCCTCAAGCCAGAAACTATGTGGTAAAGCCTGACTTTTGACCATGCACCTCGCCATCTCCATGAGTGACCTGTTCTTTCGTTCAGCAACTCCATTCTGTTGAGGTGTATACGACACTGTACACTGGTGTTTTATCCCACGTTCAGCCAGAAATGCATTAAAATCTGAAGACATATATTCCCCCCCTCGATCAGAACGGAGGGTGCCCATTTTACATGCTGACAGATTTTCAGCCAAAACCAAAAACTGTTTGAAGCACATGAACACTTCGGACTTTGCTTTGAGTGGATATACCCATGCATGCCTGGAAAAATCATCAATGAAAGTCACGAAGTAAAGGTAATTTCCAAAAGAGGGTGTCTGCATAGGACCACAGACATCACTATGTACAAGCTGCAATTTCTGCATAGCCCGAACTGAACCATCTTTTGGAAAGGAAGAACGCTGCATTTTGCCCAAAATACAGCCTTCACAAACATGTTTTCCAGGTGCCTCAAGTTTGGGCAAAGAGGACACCATTTCAGATTTCTGTAGGCGTAACAAACTAGCAAAATTCAGATGACCAAAGCGTGCATGCCAAAGCTTTGCATCTGACATAGCCTGAGAATCATGAACTGCACATGCCGAATCATTCACAGATTTTTCATAGTCTATGAGCTTATACAGCCCACGACATAAAATGCCAGAAGCAATAATCACATCGCCATTTGAGAGATCATGGACTGTACACCTGTCATCAACGAATTTCACAACCAAGCCAATCTTGGCTAATGCAGAAACTGATAACAGGTTCTTTTTTATCCCTGGCACAAATAAAGCATCTGACAAAGTGAAAGAACTACCATCAGCAGTAGTCAGAATGATCTTACCAACTCCCATAACAGGATAAGAGGAGTTATTGGCGCATGTGACAGTATTCCCTGTAGGGGCAGGCTCGAGTGAAGAGAAGAAACTGCGCTGCGAGGTAATATGTTTGGTCGCCCCACTGTCAAAGTACCAAACATCTGAGTCTACTGCAGACATGCACTGATCATGAGAAGATGGGTCAAAACTGCAGACAGTAGTAAACGCCCATTCTTCTTCCTGCACAAGATTTGCAGACTCTGTTTTTGGTGTAGAGGCCTCTGCAACAACCATTCCAGCCTCTTTCTTCTTTGCCTCTTTAGCAGCCAGTTTTGGACAGTTCTTTATAATATGATCATTTCCTTTACAGTACTTGCAGAACAATTTCTGCTTTTCTGATTTCTTCTCATCTTTATCCTGGTTCTTCGATTGTGCAGCATTTGCAGATTTCTGCTTACTAGTAGAAGAGCTCCATTTTCCTTTGCCCTTCTGACTAGCCAGGAAAGCTTGATCTGCAACACGCATAATGGACCTGTTCTGCCTGGACTGATCTTCCTGCAACAGAACAAAGACTAATTCCTCAAATGACAAGGCATTCGGATTGCCTTTCATCATCAATCGAAGAGTAGAGGCAAAACTCTGATATGAATCAGGAAGGCCATTCAGAACGGTCTGCACAAGTGAGCTATCTGGTATAACCTCATCAGCAGAAATCAATTGTTCCTTCAGGTCTTTGATCTTTGTAAGAAAACTGTCCATCGAATCACCTTCATTCATGTGCTCACTCTCCAACTGTTTTCGGAGGTAAGCAACACGAGCCTCATTCCTAGCCTGGTACAAAGTGGTAAGTGTATCCCAAGCATCCTTTGCTGTTCTGCAAGAGCGAATGTGAGGAATAATGGCACGTTTGACAGACAAAGCTATCAATGCATGTGCCTGGGCATCTCTGCCATCCCAACGAATCTGCTCTGCAGTAGGTGCAACAGAAACAGCAGCACGAACAGGAATCTGCGGAATATCATCTTCGACACCATCTTCATTAGCTCCAACACCTGTATTTGCAGTACCTGTCCTTACAGGTGTAACAGGACGTCTTTCAACACCCTGCACAATGTTCCACAATCCTTTTGCAACCAGTACATGTCGCATCATATAAGCCCATAATGGGTAGTTGGTACCATCCAACTTATCCTCAACAGCCAACATACGGAATACATCACTGCTTTCAGCCATGGCCGGTGACTAAAATACCTTGATGCAGAAAATTGACTGTATCTCAAAAAGTTGAACAGAACTGCCCAGACGAGTTCTGCTAGACCTGTAGCAGACTTCGAGACGCTTAAACTGGCGAACAGAAACTGGTATATACCTTTGGCACAAAAGGACGAAATAGCCTGCACAAGCACTGCGATAGTGCATTCGGAGGCAACGACCTGCTCTGATACCAATTGTTGGAGTTAGACGTCTGCGGAAGCACGCGAACAACACAAGGAAGAGGAAGAAGCTTGGAGCACAACACACAAGACTGAATGTATTACTAGAGAATGTACAAAGATAAGTAGCCCATTAGGGCAATAGGCGTATATACAAGCCGGGGGAAAAAAACCTCCTAAAGAGGGAAAAAAGTGCCCCGGCGGTCCTAGAGTGTTCACACACATCACTACCTAAATATATCAACAATGGCCTACTTAGCTAATCACTAACATGGAGAATTTCTATATCCTTTCACAACAATACTATGTCTTTGAACAATAGAAAGCTTCCATAGCAATGATATAGAACAAAACAATGCCAATATAAATATGAAGTGTTTACATAAAAAAAGAGACAAAAGTACTCAATGCCATTGTTTCCATTCATAATTTTTGGTGGAAAAATAAGGAAAAGATTGGTTACATTTTTAAGGGTTTTCATGAGTTTTTGAAAAATAAACCATTTTAAGCATGCATTTTCATCTAATATCAACAATTTTAAAACAGTGTTTTGATTCATTACAAAAATG
>CM035421.1:98700743-98715743 GCA_020310875.1 Ceratopteris richardii | reverse complement strand
TGCAACACAAAGCAACTCCACACCTCATCCTTTCCCTTACAAAGGTATGGTGTAGTCGTACGACAACTCCATGTCTTGAGAGAGGGAGCCAGAAGCATCCACATGGATAGTACATCATCCTTTTTGTATTGCAAAGTATGCTAGAGAGAGAGAAAAACTCCTCTACTCAACTACATACACCAACAACAAGATGACTGTATAAGAGACATAGAGAGAGAGAGAGAGAAAGTTGGAATCTTCTTGTGTTTGCATATGTTTTTATGGGTCATTCCCTTCACTAGCATAGTGCAACAATTATCCAAATTCACCATTGACATCCTCGCACTTGTTTGATAGCTATCGATAAAGGACTCTTTGGAAAGCATAGGAGGGAGAAGCAATAAAACTCACCCTTTCCACAGACATCAACCATCTCTATTGCTTTGTGACACACACAGACGCACAAACACACACACACACACAGAAGCACAAATGAACGTGAGCTCGATAGCCATAATCTCTCTTGTATTTCAGTACGAAGTGACTTTCAAAGGCTCTATAACAATTTTTTTTTGCAAGGATTGTTTTTGAAGATTGCACACATTTTAACTTCGTCTTTCTAGGTGAGAGAATAATACACCTATGTACCTTTTTGACATTTGACACATCACTAATGTCAAATCATTTTGTCTTGGTAATGAGCTAGAAAATTTATTTGGATTGATTAAACATGATGAGTTGGACTACTTCGTAATGAGTTTTAGTGGGCGAAAGCTTCATTTCACTATGTACCTCATAAAGAGCCATACACATAGTTTTAACTTTAAGAGAAAGGTTCATATTTTAGCTTATGTATAGTTTTCATTTCAACCAAAGATTGGGGGCTCATGTAGGGCTGTAAATCATTCTCTAGCTAAAGATTCATGTATATCACTTAACGTTTTTGTAATTCCTACCTCATTTTTGGACACACATGTTTGTAATCAATATAAATATTTTTGAGAACAAAGGTACATGAACCTTGAAGTATCTCTTGTATCATTATCTTGTCCTACCTAGCCCCATTCATCAACATTAGCTCTTATTGTTTAACTGCAATATTACCAATCACAAAGGGAAAGGAAGGCACTAAGCAATGTTCTTTTTCTGCCTAACTTGTGCATGAATCTTTTATCCATGAAGTAAATCACTGATACAAATAAGAAAGTTCTTTTTGATGACCACTCAATTAAAGTCTTCAATCCTAATACACAAGAAGTAATGGTGCAAGGTCTTGAGGATAAAGTTCTATACAAGTTTTCCTATTTTTTTCTCCAAGGAATTAGTTTTTGAACTCTGGGATGCAAGATTTGGGCATACTTCATATCTATCAAAGATTCAAGTTTGAATTCAGTCAAAGGTTTTCCCAAGATAAGTCTAATCAAAGATATTTGTAAGGCTTTCACCCAAGGAAAGCAACATTGAACACAAGTACCTAATGGAGATTCTACTCAATTAAAGAATTCACTTAATTTAGTTCATGTGAATCTATGTAGACCAATGGATACACCCTCTCTGAATGCATCACTTTACTTTTATGTATTAGTTGATGATCACAAAAGGTTCATTTGGGTGTATGTTCTTAATTCCATGTTAGATACTTTCTCCAAATTTAGAGAACCACTCTATCAAGTGGAGGATGAATCATCATTCAAACTAAAGGCTATCAAATCAGATGGAGGTAGTGCATTTCTAAGTCATGACTTTGACAACTTTCTGTAAAAAAAAGGCATCAAGTGACAAGTTACTCAACCACATACACCTTCTCACAATAGAGTTACAGAATGTAAGATTAGAAGTCCTATGGAGATGACATGAACAATGTTTCCTAATAAGGACATGTTTTACAAGTTCTAGGCCAAAGCACTTTGCCATGTCATTCACATTCTCAATCGCGTTTTTACAAGTACACTTAACAATTTTCCTTTTGAAGCTTACTTTGGAAGGATTTTCAAGCATTTGGTAGTATTGCTTATGTTCATCTTCCTAAGGAGGACAAAACATAAGCTTGATTTTAAGTCAAAGAAGCATATTTTGATTGGCTATCATGATCAATTGAAAGTCTACAAACTTTATGATATGGTAAATCATTCCATCACTATCTCAAAGGATGTCATATTTAATGAGCATTCTAAGTACTTGTTAGACATCAGTCTAGACAGAGCATCTCATGTGTGTATTGAACAAGGGCTAAGGCTAGCCAAGGTCCCTCGCTCGAGGGATATCTTAAGGTTCCTAGATAGGTAAGTAGAGTGAGTGTGCATGATGGAAACATGTTACACTAGAGCATTCTAGAGACTATCTATTTATGGGGCAAGCGGATACAAAAGATGGGGGGTTAGTTGCACACACACCCACTTTTTAGTCTTCAATAGTGTCTTTTTGGAAAAGCTTTGAGTGAATAGGCTCAAACTTAGTATCTAGATCCACTTTTGGGCAAGTTTTTGAGATTTCACGTGTAATAATTTGTGATGTCACCACTTGTATTCATCTGTTATATTCTGTGTCTTTGAATTTCGTTGTTGTTAGAAGTTGTAGAATCTAGGAAAGACCAAAACATAGGCTTAAAATCCCCCCCACAAGGGAGCTTTGAGCCTACCTTAAGGAGGCCTTCACATGTGACCAATACCTACAACAACCCATGGAGACCACACATGGCCAAGCAAAACCCTAGCCATCCCATCCATGTGCCTTTGGGTAGTATGAAAGGTAGAATCTCCATCTCTTTCTTCTCTCTTGCATTATGAGGAAGGAACCTATACAGGACCTTATATAGGTGCAAAGACTCGTACATGGAGGGCTATGTGGAATACATTCTACAACTCATGTACATTCATCCTCTCCCATCTCTATGTGGAACTCCAAAGGAGAAATGTCCTTCCTTCATTTGGAGCCATTTCTTCATTTCCCCCCTCTGTTGAGAGTAAATCCTAGCACCGAACGCACCTAACCACTATGTTCTTTGCATATAGCTCCAAATTGAGTACTTTCACTCGTTTGAGAGCTATCAAAAAACTACTTGTAATTCACTATTTAGCCTTTCCAAGTCCATCGTGTAGAGATTTGAAGTTAATTGTTCATGCATAAGAAGCTTCAGAAGAGTCATTTGAAAAGGTGTATGTGATCTATTTAAACTCTAGAACATCAAAAGGTGGTTTGTGAGGATTTCCAGCCTCTACACCACCTCTACACATGCATTCTCTTAATTTGAGATAAGTTTCTTGTCAATGTTTGCTTCCACAATTCTCTTTTTCATGCATTATTTGTCATGTAGATTAAGCATTTAGTTCTTATATATGCATGGATTTTAGAAAGAATGTGTATGAACTTCTTCACTTTTGCTTAAGTTGCCAAGTAGTTTTGGTAACATGCTTTTGATATAGGTAACACGAGGAAAAAGAATGAACATGTAATTCCATGAGATTACTATTGTAATCTATGCCGCAAGCACATGTATTTTTACAAGGGTGTGAAATATCCTATGGGTTTTTTGTGACAAATTGTTCACTTGTAAGCACACATATGTTGCTAAAGTGTGTAAAGAGCACTAAATTTCTCTACTAGACTATCAAAATGCTACAAACAATTTTTTTTTTAATTTTATGCATTCTTGTTTGAATCATAGTAGGAAGCATACTAACATGCACACTTTCATTTCTTGTTTTCTTTCTACAAAATCTAGTGATTAGTTAACTTTTAGGTGCCACTTTTTATAGCAGAAACCATTAGGGGTATATATACACCTATAAATATAAAAAGAAAACATAAAACAAAACAAAACTTGAAAATAAAAGAGAACCTATATTTGTGTAGATATGGGATCAAGATTGTCCTCCCTGCACCAAGAAGACATGCATAGAGACCATGAATCCAAGGAGTTTTTACCTTGAGAGTAGCCTTCATATCATCTTAAAGCACACACATAGGTTTAAGAAGGAAGAGGTTATGATTGATATTGGAGCACTAGGGATGGACTTAGGAGTTGTAGGTGAAAGCCATACTTTAGAGGTCTCTAATGAAGGCATCCGAACAAGAGAGGCTAGATGAAAGCTTAAGGATCTTATGTCACCACATTATCACGGCTCTAGGAGTGGCCACACTATTGACAATGTTGATGAGTGGCCCAACAAGTGGGAATAATGTTTTTTATTATGCCATATTCTAGAGGATGGGCATAAGATATGAAGCTATATGACTTTATTGATTATTATCATACATTCATATTTTTCAAGACTCACCTACGTGCATTCACATTGCTTGGTCGGATACGTTAACATGTCATTAAATGATGAATAATGAGGCCTAAATTTACATACCATCTAAAAGTTATAATCTAAAAAATCTCAATGTATTGAAAGTAGTATTGTGAGTTGTGACTCGTGAGAATAAAAATCATGATTGAACAAACACTCACAGTGTTACCTATTATTTATAAAATTATAAAAAATTATTATTTAATAATAAAATTATTAAAAGTCAACATTGCAATGTCTCGAGTACCCACAATAATACCTATAATTTAGAAATTTACAAGCTTTTAGTATTTAATGATTAAATTATTATGAGCTACATATGATAATGAATCAAACACAATATTTATAATTTATAATCTTTTAATAATTATTATTTACTTATTAAAGTATTGTGATAGTAAGAGCCATAATGAAGCAAACACTTAGTATTTACTTATTAAACTATTGTGAGAGTAAAAGTCATAATGAATCAAACACTCAAGATAATACCTATAAGTTATAATTTAAAATTTTTAAGTATTTATGAGTCCCAATGAATCAAACAATCACTATAGCACCTATAGAATCTTAACATTTAATTACTAAACTATTGTGAGAGTAAGAGCATAATGGATCAAACATTCTTAATAGTTCTTAACCACTCCTTATGCTATTGTGAGAGTAAAAAACAAAGCACCAATTTGAAGAATCACAATATATCTACTATCCACACACTAACGATTAGAACAATTACAATATTCTCTAAATCTAATTTACACAAGTATGCAAATAAGAAACACTTTCATGTATCATAACATGCATAGCTTTAAAACTATCATATATACATCACAGATGCTTTTGCAAATCAAAACATACACACGATCAAGAGAAGAAAAAAAAAACCAAAAAAACTAAGCAAAGGTGTTGCACATATCTAGAAGAACTTCCAATGATTTGTATTTGTTCAAAACTTCCTATATTTATGGTTCTATCTTTCAATCAAAAGTGCAGTCGATCGAAAGATATTTCTATTGAAAGATTTTGATCGGAATAACTTTTGATTGGAAGTTCTTTCAGTTGAAGACTTTTGATTGAAGAAACAAATAAATGATTTCTTATTTGAAAATATTTGAAAAATCTTGGTTAATTTTTTACATATTTTGATAAAGTTTAAATGCAACATAGCATACACACACGACTAAATAAATGTGTGTGTGTGTGTGTGTGTGAAGGACGACTAAATTATCTAAGCAAAACAATAATGATAATAATAATAATAATAATGATAATAAAATTAAAATAAATAAATAAATAAATAAATATATATATCTATATATAATTTATTTATATTTATTTATTTATTTACTTATTTTTTTGTGGACAACAATACGGTAAAAATATATCAAGTGACTTTATGTGACCGGGAAGAAGAAAACATGTTATCAGAAATAAGTTTGAGATTTCGGGTGCGTGCAATTGCAATTGCTCTTTTCGAAGAGATGTCTGAGAGGAAAAAGAGTATGATGGAACTTTGTCTGTTATTTTCTTCACCATATGAAGAATGACTTGTTAAGCGACATGTATGGATCGTGCTTTTACAGGTTAATTCCTTTATCAATAATGTTCTTAAAAGAGTTTAAAGATATGTCCAGTATGATTGAATGCGCGCTGAAAACTAATCTAGAGGCTTTCTTTTGCGAATCTAGGGAGGCGATATTTGGGTTCTCAATGAACCTTCGGAGGGCTTGGGATTTATACTTGCAGATGCTGGATATGATGTATGGATTGGTAATACACGCACCACAAGGTTTAGCTTTGGTCATTCATCCTTCAAAAGATCTGACCGAGTAAGTACTTTCAATTTGAATTGTTGATTATGTCGCCTTTGAGCTGTCTAACTCCTGCTTTGTGGGATACGGGTCCGTGGGTACTATTCCCTTTCACTTGTACAGTTGCAATTTCAAAGTTAAAGCTCAGGGGAGTAGGCTTCGGGTGAACCTTCATTAAAAAAAAGACAATGCTTTGCAAAAAGACTCGCTTCCACTCAAAACAAAAAATTCGATATTTTCAGATCAACACTCGATAAGAAAGTTTTGGATGAAATCTAACACAGCTCAATTATTTGTAGTACCATATCAACCAGCTTCACTTAACAGCGGATTTTCTTTTTTTTTTTGGGCATCTGAGCTTTCATATTTAGATTTGAACATTTCTGTTTTTCAACTGATTCTTTCGAGAGTACTACCAACCATAGGTGTCTTCTTATCTGTTTTTTTATTTGTATTACAGTTATATGACCCAGCCTTTTCGTTTAAGATGGAAGAGCAAATATGCTACACCTGACTAGCAGATGTTATAACCATAGATATATACCCTTAAAGTTCAGTTTTCTCTCAAGTTATGAGCAAAGGGTACAAAACACATACACGTTAGCGAATACAACCACAAAATGTATAAAAGAATAGGATTACTATATATTAAGATTTTAGAGAAAACTATAACAACCACAAATAAGTTAATAGTATGCCTAAAAGTGTTCCTACTCCGATAATGTCCATTTCATGCAAAGATAAACTTTTTGTAATCTATTGACCTATTTCTTCAACAGTTATATCACCTACGCCTTGACTTGTTTGAGATGGAACTGCTTTACCTCACTAGCAGATGTCATAAACATAGATATATATCTTCACGCTTCAAAACTTCAAATTTATCTCAAGTTATAAACAAAAGGTATGAAACACGAACACAGATACATAAGAAAATACAGCCTCAAAATGTGTTAAAAAATAAGATTAAGAGAAGACATTTCAATAAAACCGCTAATCGATTAATAATGAATGCATATAATGTCTTGCTACTCCGGTAATGTCCATTTCATACAAAGATAAAACTCCTATCATATGCCACTTCATGCAAAGCTGATCTCTCCTTTTATGAGAACCAACTCCAGTACCTAGCACGATAATCACTTATTTCTGCGTAATTTAAGGGTAAATACTTTGTCTCTTTGTTTTTTCTGTTTTTTTAGTGATATGAATAACTCACTACCTTCAATTATGCATGATCGATATCAGAAATGCTACGTTTATATGTTTCTGAGCAAACACTTCAAAAATACGATCTGCAGGAATTCTGGGATTGGAGTGTTGACGAGATGGCTCAAGAAGATCTCCCAGCAATGTTGGGCTTTGTTTCCCATACAGTCGGTGACAAATTCCATTACATTGGATACTCTCAGGCATGCGCTTACTCTAAGCGTGTAAAACAAGATCTAGAAGATTATCACAATAAAAAAGATGGGCCATGTTCTGTACTATTTATGCCACCCCAAAAGTCCGCCATGAAATCAGATGACATAATCTTGCAGTCTATCATCCATCATGCACTTCTATTGCATCTCAATTTTCTTATAGATTTTTATTCCTCCAGGGCTCTCAACAAGCATTTGCTGCCTTCTCTCAAGGTCAATTGGTGAATTTGGTCGACAAGGTTGTGATGCTCGCTCCGGTAGCCTATGTAGATCACGGTACTGCACCTGTTGCATTAGGACTCTTTAATCTCCAGGTTGACAAGGTATTAAACTAAAGCCAATGTGCCTTTCATTTTAATTGTGATCACGGTTTGGGACCCCCATGGCGCGCGCACAGAGAGAGAGAGAGAGAGAGAGAGAGAGAGAGAGAGAGAGAGAGAGAGAGAGAGAGAGAGAGAGAGAGAGAGAGAGAGAGAGAGAGAGAGAGAGAGAGAGAGAGAGAGAGAGAGAGAGAGAGAGAGAGAGAGAGAGAGAGAGAGAGAGAGAGAGAGAGAGAGTCATAGCAATATCGACGGCAGTAGAAAGACGCATTCGAACGATACTTTAGGAGTCAAGCTATCCTGCAGCAACGATCAGTAGTCGTTTGAACGGTATAATCTCTCGAAGACACACGATCCTACTTTCATGCCTTCAATCTGGCGGATGGCAAAAAGCGAGCTAAGTTATATACATGAGAAACTTTATTGAATATATAACTCTCTAGTTCGTAATCAGCAGTCAGATGACCTTCCAGAGTATGTGGGTTTTATTTAAAGCAGAAACCCTGTGTGGGTTTTATTGAAAGCAGAAACACTGTATGATCTTTCAATAAAACCCACAGACTTCTATAACGTTTCCAGTTTGATTATAACCCACAGACTTCTATTTTGAGTTATACGTTTCCAGTTTGATTATATTCCTATCATTATAAGGAGATGGAAAGGTAACCCACAGACTTCTTTAACGAACCAAAAAGAAAAAAAAAAGGGTAAAGAAAAGAAACACTCAACGAGATTTTGTTGTACATATGCACTTTTTTCAAGCGGTTTTGTGTGATCGAAGGGAGATAGGTTTACGTGCCCTGTTATTTCACACATGGGGAGTGATGATTAGAACTTGTCACAGGAATTTAGCCACCATTTAGGGACTTGGCATCAATGATCATTGTACAACCCTTATGGGTTGGCTTGAGTCAAATAACTTTTGAAGCCGTTATTGTCTTGTTTCCAAGTAGGTTTTACACACGATACTTACTTTGATCCATTTATATCAATACGCTTTAATATTCAATTACCAATTTTTTTTCCACGCCAAAACTAACCTTGTTATTTGTTGAATAGCACACAATTACAACGTGGGACACTGCTGGGGTTCCCATGGGTACTATGCCCTTCAACTATACAGATGTTCTTTCAATCTAATTCAAGAAAGGGAGATTATACTTCGGCAAAACTTCCTCTTAAAAAAAAAGGGAATGCAACATAGGTCCTTCTCAGGAATGGGATACCGGCATTAATTCCTAGGGAGCACGAACTTGAAACGATGCTTCTCTTAAGAGTACGAACTGGTTGCATACAACTCGTGCATGCACAAGTGCCTATACAAAGTACTCGTGTGCTGGATACTAAATGACTATAGTGAGAATGTGGTGATGATGAAGCTGCTTAAGTGATGATCAAGTGATCCTCCGGTTTTGCATTATCTCTGATTCTCATCCTTTAAATAGCTTTGCTTTCAAGTGTCCCACTTGCATATGCATGTGTCACCACTTCTTCATGATAGCAGGTTCCCTTGAATCTATGAGAATCCATGTCTTCCACTTTTTTTTTTTCCTTTTTCCTTTGAAAGGAAGTTTGGCAGTAGCCTACTCTGTAAAACAAAAAAATCTTCCACTTTTTTGTTTTACAGATGCTTTCTCTTCTTAATCTTCATTTAATCCTATGAGGCCATGTTTTTGTGCTAGAGGAGTCTTGAAGCCTTGAAGTCTTGAAATGTGTGTCATGCCTTTGCTTTTTGTTTGTTTGTGTCTGTGTGTATCCATGTGTCTTTTTTTTCCTTCTTTTTCATGCACGCTTGAGTAGAGGCTGCCGATTCCTCTTCTAAGCTCTTGGATGATTAAAAGTATGCCCAAGATATCTCGGAATACATGCAACCTTGCTCCCTTCTTCCTCGTTTTTCTGTAATGGTTTTCTTGTCACATGTGTACACCTTTCCTCCAACTATTGCTCTCCATCCCAGAGAGTTCTCAATCATGCTGAGCAAGGGATAACAGATTCAAAAGATGGGAAAAGTCTATGGGAAAGTGTGCACCAGAGAGAAACATAGTGCATAGGAATATGGGAGGAGAGGCTAACAGAGCTTATGGGAGTGCGATAGAGGTGAAAAGAACACGAGACGAGCAAAAGAGTGCATGCAAAGAGGGGAGAGTTTTCCAAGGTAGATGTGGGGAGAGAGAAAGAAAGAAAGAAAGACTTTTTAACGTCCATTAGAGGCCAAAATCGGCTTATGAGACAAGACATATACATCAGTATGGTCCAATCCACTGTGATCCCGAAAGGAAAATAAAGTGTGAGTACAAAACAGAGTAAAAAAGGAGTAGATAATAGCTGGCGTCGAGGGTGTGGGGTGCTATGGGCATGCCCTCTATATGCTCAATAGGTGAGATACAAATATGATATGCATAGGGAGGGGAGGCTCGGTGGTGTCAAAGCCCTCTAAATGTCTGGAGTGTGTGTAGGATATAATGCATCGGTGGGTAAGGCATCGTGGTGATCCTCAAAATGCTCTGCACATCGAGATCGACAGGAGTGCGCTGCTGACGTCTCCGTATCTCCATGTCATGGCGTGCGTGAATTGCCTGAATCTCTCTCTGGTGGGGACGGGCTCTCCGGAGTGGGGGTCTCGGTCGTCGACTCTGGCGTCTAAGCTCCTCTGCTCTCTGTAATGTGACACCCCGCATCGATCTTGATCCTCGGGTGGTTATGGGCCTGAAAAAATCTGTAATATAAGTCTGGGGGGTCAGGTGTATCTCCATGTGCTTCTGGAGAAGTGATGCACGGGGGCGCTGGAGCTCTACTAGGAAACGACCTAGAGGGCGCTGGTCCTCTATCTCCAATAAAGCCCTGATCTCTCTAGGCCCCCTGAAGAGCTGTGGGTAGCTGTCTCTGATGTCCTCATATGTCTGACATCTGCATGTGTAGTGCTCCTCATCCTCCACCTCCTCTCGGCATATCCTGCATAATCTCTCATCCCTAGGGGTATGTGTCGCACGTCCAACCTCAATCTCGAGCTGGTGTGATGATACTCTGAGCTGCCCAATAGCCACTCTCTCTGCTGGTGCCATGTATGTATCCATGTATCGTGGTCTCTGAATGAGACCATCCGCTGTCACAGTTAGGAAGTGCTCTCTGTAGTGTTGCCTCTTTGTGGGAAGCGGCTCCCGTGGTGCTATCCATGTCTCCCTGATGTGTATCCATGTCTCCCTGATGTGTATCTGTAGTAGGTCATGACAGATAATCCTGTTCCTCTCCGAATGAGAGAGGGCAATGTAGGGGGAAAAGAGGTCATACTGAAAAGGGGGGAGATCTGTAATGCTCATGCCATGGTCTGCTAACCATCGATAGGTCTGTGCATACCATACTCTCTCATGCCCCGTGTCTGCCAAGTGTCTAGAGGTCTCAAATGCAAGCCTGGTGAGTCTCTTGGTGGGGAGCTCTCTGACTCTCAAAAAGGTCACGAGCTGAAAGAGGGAATCCACTAGCATCGGTGGTGTGCCAAGCTCGGCTTGTATAATGTCATGTGGAACGGAGGGCTTGCTACGGAGCAAGCGTGCGATCATGGTGACCTGGGGCCTCTCAATCCACGTCCACGTCAGCTCATGATTCCTGGTGCCCATAGTGCTGCTGCATACATCAATGCGGGTGTCACTAGAGTATCAAAGAGCCACCCCTTAGTTCGGGGCTCCTGAAAATGTGCCTGAAAGCAGCGTCTCTCCAATCCTGATAGTGCTGCATAGCCTCGTGTCAGTCTATCTCTCGCTGCCTGTGCCATGGAGAATACCCCTGTGCTGCTCGAGAGGGTGATGCCTAGGTAGACGTAGGAGTCCACTACCTCTATCTGTCCTCAAGCTGCGGTGAAGGAAGTGCGATGGCGTACTATCCGGGAGGTATGGAAGATCATGACCTTGGTCTTGCCAAGGTTCACTGTGAGTCCTCTCTCCATGCAGAAGGTATCGAGTGCCTGTAGATGTGACTGTAACCCCTCTGGGCCTCTTGTGACTCTGAAAGTAGAACAATGTCATCGGCATATAATAGGATGTGTACTGGCGTACCTCCGAGGTCTCCTCCTAGCCCTCCTGCTCGCTGTATATACTCCGTGATCTCATCGATGTAGAGACCGAGGGCAACCTTGTTTCACACCAATGGTGCTAACAAGGCTGTCTGATAGGCTGCCGGGGCAGCGCACCCTGCCTGTGACTTGTGCATACAAAGCATGGATGGCCCATAGCATGTCTGATGGTAGCTGCAACTCCTGGAGTCTCCGTAGTAGTCTCTCTCAAGGGACCATGTCGAAGGCTTTGCGGAAATCCACAAAGCAGCCTGTGACTTGTGCATACAAAGCATGGATGGCCCATAGCATGTCTGATGGTAGCTTCAACTCCTGGAGTCTCCGTAGTAGTCTCTCTCAAGGGACCATGTCGAAGGCTTTGCGGAAATCCACAAAGAAGCAGTATAATCTCCGCTTCCTTGCCTTCACACTCTCAATCAAGCAACAAAGTACGAAGATGTGGTCGATGGTGGAGAAAGTGCGGCGGAAGCCTGCCTGGCCGGGTGCTCTGATCCCAGCTGCCTCAGCATATGTACTGAGCTCTGCCTCTAGTACTACCCCATAGATCTTGGCCAGGATGTGGCCTATCATAATAGTCCTGTAGTTCCGTGGGTCCATCATATCGCCAGACTTATGGATAGGCATTGGGAACAATGGTATGCATAGTCCACTAGTCAGGTAATCCCTCGACCAAAGCACGGTTGAAGAGATGGGCGATCAGGTGGGAGACTACATCTACTGCGTATATAAAGTGCTCGCCCTGTAGCCCTGTGTGGTCTGCTGAACGGCCATGCTGGAGAGAGAGAGAGAGAGAGAGAGAGAGAGAGAGAGAGAGAAAGAAAGAAAGAAAGACTTTTTAACGTCTATTAGAGGCCAAAATCGGCCTATGAGACAAAACATATACATCAGTATGATCCAATCCACTGTGATCCAAAACGAAAATAAAGTGTGAGTACTGCAAACGGGTATAAAAGGAGGGATAGTAGCTAGCATCAAGGGTGTGGGGTGCTATGGGTATGCACTCTATATGCTCCATGGGTGAGATACAAATATGATATGCGTAGGGAGGGGAGGGGAGGCTCGATGGTATCACAACCCCCTAAATGCCTCGAGTGGGTGTAGGATATAATGCATCGGTGGGTAAGGCATCATGGCGATCCTCAAAATGCTCTGGGCGTCCAAATCGATAGGGGTGCGCTGCTGACGTCTCTGTATCTCCATGTCATGGCGTGCGTGAATCGCCTGAATCTCTCTCTGATGTGGACGAGCTCTCCGGACAAGGGGTCTCGGTCGTCGACGCTGTCGTCTAAGCTCCTCTGCTCTGTGTAATGTGACACCCCGCATCGAGCTGGGCCCCCGAGTGTATGTGGGTCTGAAAAAATCTGTAATATAAGTCTGAGGGGGGGCGGTCAGGTGTATCTCCATCTGCTGCTGGAGGAGTGATGCGCGACGGTGCTGGAGCTCTACTAGGAAACGACCTAGAGGGCGCTGGTCCTCTGTCCCCAATAAAGCCCTGATCTCTCTAGGCCCCCTGAAGAGCTGTGGGTAGCGGTCTCTGATGTCTCTGAGAGAGAGAGAGAGAGAGAGAGAGAGAGAGAGAGAGAGAGAGAGAGAGAGAGAGAGAGAGAGAGGTTTTTTTTTACGTCTATGACAGACCAAACATAAGATACATGATGTGGATGTCATCCTGCTATCACAAAGATAAAACAAGATCATAAAAATCTAATACAATCTAGTCTAAAACATGGGTAGAGAGAGAGAGAGGTCTTTTTTTACATCTATGACATACCAAAGTCGGTCTATGAGACAAAACATAAGATACATGATGTGGATGTCATCCTTCTATCACAAAGATAAAACAAGATCATAAAAATCTAATACAATCTAGTCTAAAACATGGGTGGTGAAATACTAAAGGTGATGGTGGGGTGATGGAGCCCTATCATTGGGGGTATATGCATGTCTATATGCGGAGGGTAATAAAATCATGAAAATGCATCTGTCTACTAGCTCCATCCAGTGGCAATGGAGGGATGGAGGATGTGATGAATAGGTGGAGCCGATGCTAGGGCTTCCTATATGAAAGCTATAGGATCTGCTCTCATTTGTGCTACTCTCTCTGCAGTCACCTCGTGATTTCGGGCTCAAATCTCCTCTATTTGGTGATTGTATAGCCTCGCTCCGCTGAGCTCTGTGACTCGTGGTCGTTGTCCATCTCACCTCACCTGAGCCTGTTGTAGGGTCACTCCTCGCTGGCAATCGGGTGGGGGTTTTGGGGGGGGGGGGGGGGGGGGGCTTTGGACATCTAGAAAAATCGATGAGCTGTAGTTGTCTCCTCTCCATATGTGTAACTATGTGTGTCAGTGGTAAGAGTGCATCCCTATGTCTCTGAATCTTTGTCAGGAAACGTCCTAATTGTATCTGATCTCGAGATCCCATAATCTCTCGTAGGGTGGGCTGCCCTCTGAACAAAGTCTCATGTCTGTCTCTCATATGAGTGTATGCTTTGCATCGACATATGAAATGCTCCTCACTCTCCACCTCCTCTCTACATAGTCTATGGATCCGCTCTTCCTTGGGAACCCTGTTGTGTCTCCCACTCTCGATCTCTCCTCTGTCTGATGCGACCTTGAGTTGGCCAATCGCCACTCGTGAACTGTGTGGCATATAGATGTCCATATAGTGTGGTCTTTGTATGCATCCATCCGACATAATGGTGAGAAACAGGTCTCTATAGTCTAACATCCTCCCCTCCAAACTGGGTGATCTCCATAATCTCCGGATGTAGAGTCTCCATAGGTCCTGTATCAGCACGAGATTCCATTTGCTATGATAGAGGTGATAGTAAGGTGAGTCTAAGTCGTACTGAAAAGGTGGTAGATGCTCCGTATCGAGACCATGCATCTAAGTCTAAGTCGTACTGAAAAGGTTGTAGATGCTCCATATTGAACCAAGTTTTGACATGTGAGTATGAATGAAGCTTAGCGTATGGAATAGTGTCTAGAGCACCATGGGTGGTGCAGAGAGCTATCCTCGGATGATGTCATGTGGTATGGTTTGCTTGCTACGAAACAAGCATTAGATCATACATACCTCCGGCCTCTCAATCTGTGCCCACTGATCGGTAGTCAA
>CM035421.1:98585520-98688243 GCA_020310875.1 Ceratopteris richardii | reverse complement strand
TATATGTATATATGTGTACATATATATATGTGTGTGTGTGTGTGTGTGTGTGTATATATAGTTACAATATCTTAAGGTAATCTGTTTTTTACGTTTCCATCTATTGGTTTTATTTTCTAGGAAGATGCTAATCGTTAGCTTAGTTCTGCCTTAGATAGGCTAGTCTGGAGGTTGCAGTCTTTAAGCTATAGAGAAGTACAGTAATAAATTTGTTTTGATATTCAAAGAATCTGTAGGTATTCAGGAAAGTTTTGCAGATTGAAAATGATAGAAAAGAAATAGTTTTAAGAAGTGATTTATCTCCAAATCTTAGCTTATCTAGAAGTGATTCTGCTTCCCTAAGAAGATTTCTGAGAGGTTTTGCAATTTTTGGGGATGATTTTCTTAGCAACGTTTCATTTACGTGCAAAAAGTTTATTGTGGAGTACCTTTTGAATGAGCTTTAATACAAGTGAGTCGTTAAAATTTGTATTCTTTGTGTTATGGGAAGGTATCCTATTATAAGGGCATCATATGATTAGAGCAATCAGCCTTTGACCTACACAAATCACAAGATGTGATTAACGTCTTCTCAAATAGGAACTTTTTTTTTGCCATTGTGATATTTCTTTCCATCCTTACACGTACTTCTGAGTGGCTGTTTAACATATATCTTTCATTAGAATAAGAAAGTCTCAATTGAGAAGGTTTCAGAAAGGGTCAGGAGGAGATGGGATGACAGTAAAGAAAACAGAGGGCAAGATACTGATCTTTTTGTTTGACATAATGATCCAACAGTGGTTGGACTAAAAGGACTCACAAGTCTTAATGCTTCTTGTAATGTGAATCATCTTCCATACATTATCATATCTAACACTTCTGCTACTTCATGTCTTTACTATCTTCAAGTCACACATTTGTCCAGATCATTACATGGCCATGAGTTGAACAGCACAATCCTAGTTGCAGTGGCTTATCTATCTCTTTATGCTTTTCTACTTTTCATTACCTGAATTGATGTAAATCTGTTGCTGTATCAGTGGCTAATTATATCTAGATTTCCTTTTGCATCTACTCACAATCAATCCAGGTATGTGAAAATAACATGTTTAACTCTATTGGGTTGGTTTCTGTTTTTCATATTTCAGATGTCAAAGTCGGATCCATCAGATCAATCTCGTATCAATTTGTTGGACAGCCCTGATGTGTGTTGCTAAACTACAATAGGCTATTTATTTTTGTCCTTACTACATTATTGAATGCTTATTCATTAATTGTTATCTTCTGCAGTCTATTTCAATGAAAATAAAACGGTGTAAAACAGACTCTTTCATTGGGTAAGTTTCCATTAGAGTATTGGCTGTCTTTTCCAGTTAGTTGGTCTTCTTTTCAATTGATCTTCAAGATTGTGGAAACTGTAGCATGGAGTTTGACAATCCAGAAAGGCCAGAATGTAACAATCTTCTATCCATGTACCAAGTAATCACAGACAAGACAAAAGAGGTACTTTTCTGGAAACATTCGGAAATGAGTTTCAATTCTATGGCTGATAAAAGTAAGAAAAGGTTTAAATGAAGTAGATAAGCTGTCAACTCACTTCTGCATGTGCAAATGCCTATTTATATGTGTTATTGCATAATACCATTTTCAGATAATGTCCAGATGCTATCTCTATTTCTTCTTTGTGCATGCGCCTACATGCATATGCCTGCATGCGAATATGCACGCACATATGTGCACACATGCACATATGTGCACACATGTGTCTGCATACACAAATGTAGACAGACGCACATAAAGGAAAAGAAAAAAAGAAAGAAAAAAGGTTTCTTGATCTGGAACTTTTAGACGATATGAATTGTTGGAAGTGTGGTAGGCTCAATATAAATTTTAGGATCTTTCCAACAGTTAGAACCATGGATACATACACACTTTGAACCAAATAAGATTGATGAATGACTGTAGAAGTGACAAGAGACGAGATATGAACGAGTATTAAAGAGACTACTCTTAAATAATAATAACTTGATGAAAGAATAATTATACAATGTGTCTGTAGATACAAAATTTGGATAAAAGCTGAATATATGATGGATCTAGGTACAAAAATTGGAGAGAAGTGTGCCTAAGAGTTAAGAAGGTGAAAATGTGCTTTAATATGGAGTTAGAATAGATTGTTTGTAGGAAAACAGCCTATCAGAAAAAAAAAGTCTGCAAGCCTATCAGAAAATAGGTTTTTCTCTGATATAAGCAGCCACTAAAGCTTCTCCTCGGTACAGCAGCAAGAATAGAAGGTATAACAAAAACTAGAGCAACTTACTAAAATCAGTAGGTATTCCCAAGACCTCCAAAATCAGCACTAGCGGGCACCTTAGTGTAAGATAAGGATTTCAATTTTGTGCACACCAAGGGTCTTTTTATAAGTGTACATGCCCCAAAAGCTGACTCCCGAAAAATTTGCCGCGAGTCCCGGATGGATTTTTTGGACAACTTTTTTTTAATGATCTTTTTTTTTTGGGCTTGGGATAATATAATTAATTCAAATTAATTTGTCAGCTTGTTGTCCTAATTTTCTTATATTGAACACTTAAATATAGTGTGAAAACACTTGTTATAACCTTAAAAATTAGGGTTTTAATTTTAAGGGTCTATCTTGGTCATATGGCAAAGTCTTGAAGAGTACCTTCTAAATATGCAATACTAATTTTTGACCATCTTTGACTAAAATGATCATTTCCGTCTTTGAGAAATGGTAACTAATAGAATGAGGGTCTACTAGTAAATAGGGTTTAGAAGCCAATTAACATTGTTTCCAACGATCCCTCCTTCAATGTTATATTGGGATAAGATTTCATAATCTACGTAACTTATGATATTTGTCCTTGGATGATCCTTTAGTAAAAATATCTTCCCCATCTCACTTGTAGGGACATAGATAAGCTCAATGTGCTTTTTAGTTGCCTGTGCACGATTATAGTAATAATGATTTTCAATATGCGTTGTTCTTGCATGATGAATAAGATTCTTGGCCATAGCAATATCACTTCGACTATCTAAAATATCAGCATAGGTAAGTGAACATAAACATCAAGATAACTTAAAATTTTATGTTCACCATATAGTGTCAAATATACTTGTAAAGGGAGGCCTACACTCTACTTCACTTGAAGATGTAGCCACCATAGGTTATTTTTTAGAATGTAAAGAAATCAAGCATTTTCCAACAACGAAAAAATAGCCACTTGTAGATCTTTTTGAGTCTGTGCCACTTGCAAAATCAGAATTTGCAAATCCTTGAAGTATAAAATGTGGTGATTTAGAAAAGCCATAGCATAAATTTTTTATCCTTTCAAATACACAAAAATTCACTTAATTGCATTTCAATGAATTTTAAGAGCTTTGTGCATGAGCCTTGATACTTCAGAAATAACAATTTGAATATCAAGACATGTATTACAAAGATAATTTATGAATCAAGATACTAATCGCTTGACTATAAATAGTAGCATCAAAAGGATGTGAATTTGCCATTGTTTGTAAAAAACATATTAACATCCATAGAGGTTTGCATAGAATTAAAATCTTGCATTTTAAACATTTCTAGAAGTTTTTCAATGTACTTCTGTTGAGTCGTGGATATGCAATATCTTTGTGAATAAATTCAATGCCTAGATAGTAGAAAACCAAGATCATTAACATCAAACATTTTCTTCACTTCTGACTTTAAAATTTCCAAATCTGAATCTTTGGTATTTGTCATGATCATATCATCGTCATTACTGATGATTATAATCAAAACATCCACCTTTGACTTAACATAGAGAGTAAGAGAAGCTCTCAATTTCTAAAACCAATGGAAATAAGATATAAATGGATTTTCTCATACCAAGCCCTTATTGATTGTCTCAAACCATAAAGAGCTTTGATTAACTTGCAAACAATATGTTTTTTACCTTTTTCTTTAAAACCCTCTGGTTGTTGAATGTAGACAATGGACATCCACATGTAGATCACCATTGAGAAATGCTGTGTTGATATCTAACTAGTTTACTTTCCAACCAAAGAACGTAACTAAAGAAAGTACAATCTTAACTATGGTCATTTTAGAAATAGGAGAAAAAGTGCATAAGCTTTGGCAACTAACCTTGTTTTATACCTATTAAAGCTTTTCTTCTGATTTTGAATATCCACTTTACAACATTCGTTTTCTTACCTTTAGGTAACTCACAAAGCTTCCAACTTTGATTCTTATGAATAGAATCAATCTCTTCTTGCATTGCTTTTTCCCACATAGGATTATGTAATGCTTCTTGAACCGTAGAATGTTCATTCTCAACTGGAGTAAAAGCAAGAATGTTATGAATCTCAAGAATTTTTGCATAATTTACTTGATTTTGCTTTCTGATTCTTGTTCCTTTGAATGTTTGAATGCCACTTTCTTGCAAAGTTCCCAACTACCACCTTGGAATCTTTTAAAAAATTTGTGCAATCTCTTTTTTTTTTTTTCTTGACTTCTAGAAGACTTTCCAATTTTTTGAATTGGTTCTTCTTCTCTAGGTTGAGAAGGAATGGGAGATGGTGAAGATTGTGGTTGTGGCATAAAAAATTCAGTTTGTGTAAGAATGGTTACAACTTCTCCTTTCCTTTATCTTTATATAATTGAGTAGGGTTTTGAGAAGGTTCATCGTCCCCCCTATATGGCTAAATGTGAGGATCTAAACTCCTTTAAAAAATGCATAATTATTTGCCTCAATAAAATCCGAAACTTCTGAATTTTTTTCATAGATCTAATTTTCAGCAATGTTTAAGTATTGCATGAGAGAAAGACTTTACTTATTTTTGGATCATAAAATGTATATACTATAACCTTTGCTTTCAACACCATGACCAATGAAAACAGCTTTGGTAACTTTTTCATCAAGCTTACTATGATCTTTCTTTTCAATGTGAACATAAGATGGAGAACCAAAAAATTTGAAGTACAGGTCGTGTTTCTTACCATAATATGCTTCATGAAGTGTAATCACCTTTAAAGCTTTCATAGAAGCTTGGTTGAGAATATTGTTAGGGATATGGATAGAATGAAACCAAAACTTAGTGAAAGCTTCTTTGATGATAACATACTACATGCCATTTCAGAAAGAGTACGATTCTTTTGCTTTGCTACACCATCGTGCTTTGGAGCATAAGCATGAGAAATACATTTGTCTTCTAATATGTCTTGAAGTCATTGGACATGTATTCTCGTAAACCTCACTCGTCATGCACTGCTATAATGAGTTCTCTAATGTGAACTATGTCTTAAGGTCTGAATAGTTTGGATATCGTACCACAAAGTGCTCCTCACTCTCGGCCTCCGTTTGATATATTAGACACATGCAGTCCTCTTTGGGTATCCCCCTGGCTCGCCCACACTCGATCTCTAACTAGTGTGATGATTCTTGAGGCTCTCCGATGGTTGCTCGAAGATGATGGGAAAGATAAATCCTTATGTAATGTAGAGTACTATAAATCCTTGATCTAATATCTATAGTAAAAGGTCTCGATAGTAGAGCTTTTTTGTTGGAAGTGGCTCAATCAGACTGAACAAGTCCTCTATATATATGTGTGCCGTACCTCTTGTCGGATGATCTTGTACCTTTCTAATCTAGAGAGTAAGTAGGGGGGGGGCTGAGTGTCTTGCCATCCAATCTCGATACCAAGATGTGTTATCTCTTGAAAGTGCAAGATCCAGTGATGCCTTAAAGACTATGTATGGAACACGCTCATTGTACATATCCTCAAATCCATGTAACAAGCAAAATGTTTGGAAGAGTGCCTCAACTAACATCAGTGGCATAGCTAGAGTTGCCTTGGATTTGGAGTAATTCCAAATGGATCATAAAACACCATTTTTGCATGGTGATCTTGATGAAAGCTATACATAACATCCATAAGGATATACCATCCTTGAGAAAGAGCATCTTGTATGCAAATTGAAAAGAAGCCTGTATGGATTGAAACAAGCACCTAGACATTGGTATAAGAAGTTTGATGCATTTGTGCTCATGCATGGTCTAAAAGAAGTCATGCTGATCACTGTTTGTACACTGAAAAGGGTGTAGATGGAAGCTCAATCATTCTTGTATTGTACTCTCGGTTGATGCTATGTTGCTGATTGGGAAGCAAAAGAGCATTTTAAATGCTCTAAGACAGCAGCTGAACTCTGCATTCTCAATGGAGGACCTTGGAGAAGCTGAACATATTCTTGGTATGAGAATAAAAAGGAATAGACAGCACACATTGCACTTATCTCAAGAAAAGTATATTGAAAAAGTACTGGACAGATTTAACATGGCTGAAGCCTGATCCAAAGCCTTACGGAGTGCCATTGCAATCACATGTGAGTGTCCAACGAAGGTTGTCCTGAAAACGATGAAGCAGCCAGCTACATGAAAAGTGTTGCATGTGCATCAGGTTGTGATTCCTTATGTATGCCATGGTTGCTACTATGCCAAATGTTACCCATGCAGTGGGAGTTGTGAGCCATTTTATGGCGAATCTTGGTAAAGCTCATTGGGATGCAATTAAATCTATCTTGTGATATTTAAAGGGGATCAAAGATAAGTGCCTCTTTTGTGGGAAGGGTCCATTGGTATCAAGGGGATTTCATGACTCGGACATGAAAGGTGATGTGGGTACGCATAAAATCCACAAGGGCTGTGTGTATACCATTGCAAGTAGTGCTATCATGAGATCTAAACTTCAAAGAATAGTAGCACTATCTGCTGTACTGGTTGAAATATTTCAGCCACCAAGGTTTCCAATGGAGCCATTCGGTTAGCATGCTTATGCATTGAGTTTGTTTTGCTTTGCAACACACCTATTTTTGGATGTGATAGCTAGACTGCCATTTGTCTTGCAAAGAATACCATGTATCATGCAGACACAACATTTATAGATATGCATCACCACTTCATGAGAGAAGTGCTTGCGGTTGGCTTGATCACATTGATTAAGGTCAATACATTTTAAAATCTTGCAGACGCTCTCAGCCTCTCACAAAGTACCTACCAAATGTGCAACATTAGCTATGTATATAGATGGTGGGATCCACTTAGCTTAAAGGAGTCTCCTTGGCCCTTCAAATGGGGGTTGTTGGGGATAAAAGCCCCCAAGGAACCTCCTAATGTACATTTCTATACATTTCGGATGCAAGCTCTTTAAACAAGTTACAAAAATAGATTTCTATTATATTATTTGGCCCTCGTTTGACTCCTATATAGGCATTTATGGTGTTTTTAATGACGTTTGGTCACTACTTAGTAGGCATGTGTGAACATGCCTAACGGACCTAAACTCACTTTTTTTTCAACAGGCTTTAGTTCCCAAATTTACATGCAACCCCCCCCCCCCTCTCTCCCCCCCCCCCCCCCCCCCCCCCCCCCCTTCCTTTTTTTGAGATCATGTGTAGTTTTCTCTCTTCTCTAATTTTTCTCTCTTCTTGTATCTCCACGGGGTCTCCTTGGCAGCAAGTGGTACTGAAACAAAGCTCTCCTCAACCTCTTTCATTTAGTACATTGTATTATGGAAACACATTGTGTAGATGCTCCATCATTGCCATCTACTAGTTGTCCATAAAGTGTGTTTCAAGGCAAGGGGGATGACTCGTGGGAGGTGTTGTGGATCGTCTAGTGCTTGATGCTATGATAGAGAGAAAGAGATGAGATAATTGTCTTAGAGGATTGAGAGGCAGCATTGCCCTCATCTCCTAGTGCAGATGATGATTTGGGACGAGAAGTTGTGGACATTGCAGCTAAATTTGGACATTAAGAGTTAGATAGCACATCATCATGGGCTAGTACATTTGATCATGAACACAATGAAAATGACTTTGTTGATGACATCGGGGAGTTCTCTTAGTTTTTAAGCTTTGGTCACTTAGTGTGATAGTGATTTCATAGGCTCGTGATATGATTCTTGTTTGTCATTGATGTATCATGGATGATTCTTGTTTGACATTGATGTATCATGGCTTCATGATTCATGTTGGTGTATGGTGTATCGTAGTCATCTTAGTTTTTCGACTTTAGTCATTTAGTATGATAGTGATATCTTTGGCTCTTGATATGATTTTTGTTTAACATTGATGTATCATGGATTCATGATTCATGTTGAATGTATGGTGTATCATGTATTATTGTCTCTGTCAGTCTTGACTTTTGATATGGTTTTTGTATGACCTTCATGTATGAGTTATGGTCTTTTATATAATGAAATGCTAGTGGTCACCATCTCATATATGATGTGATTTGAATTCATACTTCCTACTTGTTCATTTTTACTTTCTAGTCTTCTGTCTACTTAACCTTTAATGTTAATGGAGTCGTCACAACAGGTGCACTTGGTATCGCTTAGGAAATGTCCTCATTCGACAAAGCAATAGACTAGATGTTTGTGTGTTTTTTCGCTCTTATTATGTAAGAGGGTGCCAAATATGTATTGTGCATACAGCATAGCTTATGTACCCCCCCAAAAAAAATCATGTGTATAAAATCCTCAGTGTTTAAATCATATATGATTTATGTCTGACCTCTGATGCTTTCTCTACATTCATTGCCTATGGCTTTTCCATTCCTGTAGCACTATTGTTTTCTTTTCTTTGTTTTTACCCTGAGATTGTATCTGATCCATCATATGTAACTCTTTGATCTAACGGTCCATTTTGGCCTTTTTGAAGAAAGTAGCATATCATTTTATTTCAATTCACTCATTCGTCTTATAGGTTGACTTTGTCATCATAAAGGTGTAAACACAACAAACCCCCCCCCCCCCCCCCCCCCCCCGGGAAAAAAAAAGGAAAAAAAAAACCCCTTTTTGTTCTTTTTGTTGTGTTACATCTCCTTTTTCAATGTCCATTGCTCGTGTAGAGAACCAAACATACTCCCCCTTCAAACACTAGACAAAGAAAAGCATCTTGAATATTCCTTTTTAACATTGCTTCATGTAGGATCGCAACTGAAAATCCTTGTTGTTGCCTTTCAAAATTTGTGTCATAGGGAGCGAGAAAAAAACAGGGGTATATGAAAAGCAAGTTTGCAAAAGTGACTATCCCCTTGTTTGGTGGAGGATTCCACTAATCCTGCCTTTTATATTCCTGTTGAGGTTTTTGTCATTCTTGGGTGCCTCTGCCCACTTATTTCCAATGGTTCAATATTGTCACAAAAGGAAAAAAACATTATTTGCTAACTTATTTTCTTAACCTGACAATCCTCTGCGATTTTTGTTTGTTAGTTTGTCTTTCCCCCCTGCCTCTGAGATTATGGAGGATAACTATTTATCATGGAAACTTCAGGAGGTGATTGAGGAGTGCAAGGACTTGAGTTGGGGTCAGTTCAAGCCTTTACTGACAGATGCACTAATATCTCACTTAGAACCAATTCAGGTGAGGTTTTGGTATTAGTAGAGCTAATGTGGCCTTAGCCTTCACAAAAATCAATGTAAACACATGCTTACTTCACTGCAGAAAAGATATACAGAGATTGTTGCAGATGCTGCATATATAGATAAGATCCTGGCAGATGGAAGGCAGAGGGCAAACGAGATTGCACAGGGGACATTGAATAATGCATACCAGGCAATGGGTTTCTTGCATGGGAGACCGGTGCTTTGACCTTTCTGTTCAGCCAAGAAATGGTATCTCAGATTGGTCAGGAGAAAATATGTGGGATTCGCCTAGTCTAGGGTTGATCTGTCTCATAACATCATTTTCAGAAGGTTCTTGAATATTCTTTATGGAGCATTATATTTTTTGTATTGTCCACTGGAGGTATGGTTCCCATTTCTTGTACACGTGAGAGCTGCTATCGTCTAAAAGTTTTGGAACTAAGAATAATTAATAACTGCTTATCTCATCCACCTTATTCCTCTCTCTCTCTTAACCTTAATCTCTCTCTCTCTCTCTCTCTCTCTCTCTCTCTCTCTCTCTCTCTCTCTCTCTCTCTCTCTCTCTCTCTCTCTCTCGCACACGCTCACACACAAAAAAAAAGAAAGAAGAATTGCATGTCCTATTTTCTGATATAGTAAAGAGAGATGGAACTTTTCGTGAAGAGGTTACAAGTATTAGTGATTGAAATGGAGTGCATAAGTTGACAAAACTTTAGTCAATATAGAACAAAGTAATTACGACGAGAATTTGAGAATGGTCACCACAGAATAGTAAAGAAAACAATAAGATCTGGTCCAATTTTGAGGCATTTGATTGATCAATGGTCACAGCAAATTTGAAAGTGCACGAAGAGGGCCTTTGGTATGAAATTTAGTTTGAAGGCATAAATGCTGCCGTAATAATGTCAGTCATTGACACCAAAAGAATTATCGAAAAAGAAAGTGAATACGCAGACATTCGATTCTTGGAGGAAATTTTCTGGAAGAGAGAAAAATCAAAATCTTCACCAAAACTTCATGGGAATGAGAAATTGTTGGAGATAGAATAATGCCGCATGTTAGAAACCAGCCTGTACGAAAACGAAACCCACAAATGAACTGGAAGAGACTATACATTTAGACACAGTTCAAGCATATATAAAATGATACCAAACATGTTTTGAAATCGTAACGATACAAGGAGAAGAAGCTAAGTCAAAATCAACCAGAACATGAATACTTGTTTGGTTGGTAGCAGAGAGAAGGAAGTAGCAGCCACAAAAGTAAAAGTGAGGAAGTAGCAGCCACAAAAGTAAAAGTGAGGTGTCATTCCTCTCCGATAAGAAATGCTCTAGACATTTAGTGGTTTTGCATGCCATTGACATATAACTAGAAATTTGGTAGTTGCATGCACAGGAAAAACATGCAGTACGTACATTTGATTGCGTACGAGGGGAGCTCTTTGCCAAACACGTGATCAGATCTGATCTGTGATAGCTGCATGCTAGGGTCCCATTTCATATGCTCTTTATCTATGTGCGATTAGGTGTATGTAAGTACATTTACAAGGGACATGGATATGCATATGCATGTAGGGTATAAATCTAATACACGTAGATTCAAAAAATGACTAACTTGATGGCGAGGTAATATGGTTCAATGTTTGCATTTTTCGTTATGAAACAAAGTCCATTATTATATGGAAAAAAATCTTGAAGTCATGTAAAAGAAAAGGAGCTTGGTCTGATGTCTATCTCTTTGGATTTGAATTAATTGAAAGTACAAGTGAAGGCGAGATTAGTCCACATGGGACTCTTTGTATCCCACAAAGCAAGGGTTAAACATTTGGCAAGACCATGATTACAGAGCTTGAAGGTCCACTAGGGTAGAGCTTGGGAAGGGACAACTCCTAAGGCCCATCATTGGTCTAGATGGGTTTGAAGGTGATTACAGAGCTTGAAGGTCCAATAGGGTAGAGCTTGGGAAGGGACAACTCCTAAGGCCCATCATTGGTCTAGATGGGTTTGAAGATGGTCTGGAGACCACAATGCATGGTGTCTGAACGTGGAGGTCCACATGCCCTAAGGCCTACACATATGTCCTACCCAATTGGTAGGGAGATGACCACAACACAGTTCACAAGGGTTGAACTTTGTCCCTACCTTGAAGGGAGCCTGCTTAACTAGGACATCAAATGTGTGTGGACGATCTTGTAGTCATCTTCAAGCATCGTATGAGAACCTTCTTAATATTTGTTTTCACATGTTAGGAATTTAAGTGAAAATACTTGCATGTTTACAATAGAAGCATGCTTGATGAGAGGTTCCTGAAGGTACTGTCAATTTGTGTAGAGAAAATAGCATCAGTAGTGAGCCTCTTCAATCTTGCATGGGGTGAATAAATGTGTTCTTTTGAGTTGTGCGTGAGATGGTACAATGCATCGAAGGATAGGTGTGTGATATCTCTCCAATAAAATGCAGCCAACATTGAGCCTTCTTATCAACCTGTGATTAAAACTAACTTAGGCACATAATTTTTACTATATTGGTAGGGAAATTGATAGGTAGTTAGTTACATATGAAAGAATGTGTATTTTTTTAGTTTTGCTCTCGGTCAATCAAAACCACCCATTCTAGATTATTTTCTCAAATAGTAAATTGGCAACCCATTGGCTTTCTATGTCAAGTTGTAACTTTTTTCTTCGTGAGAATAATTTGCAAAGAATTAAGCTAATGATGCTTGTAGAGGGAAGAATCAAGTGTTAATTACCCATGGTTTTCCTCATTAATATTTGTGTGAATGCCTACACCGTTTCTTTGGTACATAGATCACCTTAGCAATGCTTGTTGCCTCTGCATAAGGGCCTTCCCTCACACAATTGATCTCTTAGCTCATTCTCTACCGCACCTTATCTCTACCACACCTTACCTCTGGCATTGTGATTGCAAAACACTCTCCTTTGTCTCTTCTCCAACAAATGAGAATACCTTAGACCATGCTGAAGCTAAGTCCCATCCTCTTGCTTAGCCATTATTATTTTTATTGTTCTTCAATCATGTACAATCTCTTCATATGTTGTGTCTGCCCAAGTTCAATTTGAAGTGATCCATTGTCCTTCAAAATTGTGAAAACCCTCCTTTTTGTCTCAGTGGTTTTTACCCCCTCTATCCTTCTTATCTCAATAATCGTGACTTACCTTTGAGTTAACTTTATCAATGATTCAAGCCCATAGAGTTTTGGAAAATCCCAAGCTTATTCTTAGGGATTAATCACACCTTATCAAACCCCTATCAAAGTCACTTGATTTACTCATAATTTTAACTTCTTTTGATATGTTGAACTTTTTTAATTTGTATTGGTAAGAGGTTTCTTCCTTGCCCCTTGCATCAAAGAACATGAAAACTTGAGCAACGAAGTAATCAAACAATCAACATCAATATCAATTGCATTGCCCTATACTTTCCTAATCCCAAGTACCAACACACTTCCAACCCACTAATGAGGTAGAACATGTGCATAAATCTTTCATTTAAGAGAATAACACAACCGATTGCAACATCTAAGCACTTAGCTTGCTTTCAAGTTCATGATATCCATAACATAGGATTCTTAATGGAAGTTTATCTTTGATAATTATACCAAGAAGTCTTTTGTTGAATTGTGGCAAAGGGACTAACACTATTATTTTGTCAATCTAATAAGAAGACTCCAACGTGTTCCAGTTAGAGGCATGAGACATATGTGATGGATTATCACTAATCATTCCTCTAGTCACAATCAAACACTAATGTCTTGTAGACAATAAAATGCTCGTAACTTTGAGCTTATCATTCCAAACATCCATATTTGGTATCATTCCAAAGCCCTCGATAATGACTATAGAAAAATATCTTAAAATCTTCAAAAATGGCTATCTAAGACTATAACATGTTTGAATAGCTTTCTAGCACTCATATAAGAAGTATACAACCAATGATGCATTCACATAAGCTAATTAATGAGATACATAAAAGAGGTGGATTTGAAATACAAAATGAGCTAGAAACTTTGTCAAACTATGAAATTAGCCTAGAAACTTGAGAGAAATATAGGAAAATGTGGAGTACAAGTTTGGAAGAATCACTCTTAATTCATTCATAAAAGTGGCAAAATTATCAAAAAAGTAAAGTCTCTTTTAATTTAGGGGATGAGCTTTTTCTAATGGTCCCTCTCTTGTAACATCTTTTACAAAACAAGGAAAAGTAGAAAAAAGTGAGAGTTTCTTCTTGGATTTTTAGATTAAAATGATACTATGAAATAATTATAGAAGCATGATTAAAAAAAAAAATTGGCTTATCTTTAGCCCTTTCTAGCCACACTTCTTCCTAATAGCACCATGGCACTACAACGGGTTTCTGCATACCCTTTCCTTTTGCGCTTCCTCCTGTAGGTTGAGCACCATCAATCTTCTTCCTTGTTCCAATCAAAAGCACTACTTTATAGGTGGGTTTATGTCACATCTATGGGTGTTTATGTCACAATGAGTATTTTGTATCCACACTTATCCAAAAAACTATTGTAGAAAGTTATACAACCCCATTGAACTTGGTGGAAAGTAGCTACACCCAAGTCAAAGAAAAGGCATGAAAATCCAATACGAACATCCTTAGAGGAGTCAAAGCAAGCATCTACTTTGATAAAAGAATCAAGGAGAATAGGTGAACAAGTACCAAGGTCAAGCAAGGAGTTACATGTATGTTTTGCATCATAGGATCCCCACATACCTCTTTCTCTTATTTTGAAATACTACAAATAGATCTCAGTGTCAAAGAAATCCAAGGTGGCCTCCAAATCTAGATTAGCATCTCTTGTAGCACCACCTAAAAAGAAGAAGCATAAATTCAATTCTTGAAGTACATCCAACAGCCGTACATTGGAAAAGAATAGTGATTGGTCCGAATTTACCAACCTTATTGCATAATCAATCCGATAAGTTCAATCATTATCAAGGATCATCATGGAGGACTTGGAAGAGCCAAATAATGTAATCAATGAAGAGGTAACATCTATCGCTTGTTCTTTAATACATAGGCCACTTGCATTTTTTATAATAAGATTATAAGGATCATTTACAAATATTGTTAGCAATTTAGAAGAGCAAGAAAAAAAATTTCATATGAAATAGGCACAATAATAATCGAAGAACCTAGAAACATGAACTAGAGAGCTATGCATAGAAGGTATGGATGGGGCTCTTTTTTTTGAATGAAATTTTCTTACGACCAATATACACTACAAAAATTAATGCCCACAAGAGTATTTCACATGTTATTCTCGATTATAGATCCATACCCTATTTTGAAAGTACAAGTTAGAGTATAACTCACGAATATAGTTGAGAAAAAGATAGATGCCAATTTGATTTATAATATATATGATTTAAGCAATGGTTTCATCACTATATTCGGTGCTTCATGGAAGGAGACACTTTGGCGAACAATTCGACCTTTATACTTATCTTTGATGCTTTATCTTCTTGTTTATAGCGACATTCAAGTTATTGCCTAGTGACCCATAGAAGGGATCACCAACAATTTTTGCAATTAAAGAGGGAACAAGTGTTTCGTAAGTAGTGGCTCAATTACCCTTATTGCTCATCTGAAAGGAAAGGTTTTTCTCGAACTTACATGATTAAAGTAAAAAAGTATGTATACAAAAATTATCAAAATGTGTGACACTACGTTCAAGATGCTTTTAAAGATTTTAGATATGTTGGAAGTATGTAATAGTAGTTTTTAGAATCTTTGATTATTGGAATATGGTGGGATTGGATTGAAGAACAACCCCAAGTGCTTAGCCTTTGACCTTATCCAAACACCAAGTTTTCAATGTTTATTTGCTTATTATTTCGCGCTATGTTTCTACCATCTCAATATATACAAAATTTTGAAGAGGCATTTAACATAAGGTCTTTTTAGAAGCACACTTTCATGCTCTCTCCTAGACTACTTGGTAGAGTGCTTTCAATGCCACAAAATGGGACATATGAAGAAATATTGTAAGTCCCTAAATAATTACAAAGCTAAAGAGAGAACTTATGAAAGTTGTGATGAGCATGGTATAATTCTATGGCCAAAAAGACATCAACAAGGGAAATTGTTGAAACATGGTTTAAAATGAAATGATGACTTCAGTGGTTTTGATACCTGAGACAATAATGTTTTGCTATCTATCGTATGGAGCCTAATAGTGAGTCTATGTTTCATGAGGTTGTTTCATTAGCTAGTGAGATTATCATCAAAATATTCTCCTTGGAATCTCCTTCTCATGCTTCTCTCCATGATTCTAGAGCATTTTTCCATATGACACTAGAGCAAGGCTAGTTCATAAATTACAAAGAGGGGAACCTTCATACAATCTAGCTTTACAACTCATATTAGTGTGAGATTTTCAAGATTAGAGATGTATAAATATAGGTTGTGGATGGACCGATCTCTACACTAAAGTATGTATGACATGTGCCCTAATTTAGGTGCAGTGTTTTTTTAAATAGCAAGTTGGATGGCATTGGCTACAATGTAAGCTTCTATACTTAGTCATATTGAATTACCAAAGGGAGTGAGGTTTTTGCAAGATGTAGCGAGGTGTATATGCTTTATCCTCTATTTTTCCAACAAAATGATCTAGTTCACACTATCTTTGAGACTTCTATTCCAAATTTGTGGCATAGAAAACTTTTTGATGTATCATGTAGTGGATTGGAAGTATTGTCCTATAAAGGATATCTTTCGACAATTTCTTTTATAGATTTCCAATTTTACGACAATTGCCAATGCTAACAAGATTTAGCTAAGATAAAGCAAATATAAGTCAAACATTCAACATCAAAGATTTTGGAGAAGTAAAACGTACCCTTGACATGCACATAACTCAAGACTAGAGTGATTATTGCATCTTTCTTGCACTAGTAGAGTACATTTCTACAGTGATCATAGAAGTTTGGAATGGATGTAAGCAATTCCACGAGTATGCCACCAAAGAGAATTCATGGTGAAAATTCCTTACAAAACCACACTAGGCATCCTTATGTATGCTATGGTCAGTTCATAACGAAATATAGCTCATGTTGTCAAAGTTGTGAGTAGGTTTATGACAAATCCCAAAAGAAATATTGGGAAGTAATCATGATGATACTATGGTATCCAAGTAGAGAAGGTTGATGTTTGGTCATGGAATGACATTAACACATGGGTACATAGATTTTGACTCTGCAAGATTCTTGGAAAATCGATGGGCAACATTTGGATATGTCTTTCGTTTTGCAAATAGTGCAATTTCCTAGAGGTCAAACTCAAAGAATGCATTTTAGTATCTACAACTAAAGCCAATTATGCTGCATCTAAGGAATTTTTTCAAGGAAACCTTATGGCTCTCAATATTTGCTATTAATTTCGGTACCCAATAGCCTACACCATACCTAATGTGTGATGGAAAGAGTGTGATTGTTCGTGCATAAAATCCAACTTATCATGTGAGGACCAAGCACGTTGAAGTGTGGAATTACTTCGTTATGGGGTCTTTAACCAATGAATTTGTCTCAAAAAAGTGTTGAACAATGAGAATGCAACAAATATCTTGACCAAATCACTTATGGTGGATCAATTCAATTGATCTTCAAGGTTGATGGGGATCACCTAGCTACGTTGATGTTCTAGTATCACTTTGATTAGCATATCCATTGTGTGGGAAGAGGTGAGTCATGGTTTATCAAATGATTATAGTTGGATGAATTTCAATGAAGCAATGTGTTTTAATGGCAACTTCTTCAGGCATCTAGTGGGAAATGCTAAATGTTTAGCTCCATATGTTATAAGAGGACACATCTAGTCTTTAGTGGGAAATTGTTGGAGATTCTCTTTGGATTTGCACACAAATTACCTGGTATCACTTTTGGCTTTTGAGAATACTATCCTTGAACATTAGCATGAGCATAAGCACATGCTCTAGTAGCACTTTTTGGCTATGCCTAGTAGAATACAGGAGCCAATAGAACAAAGATGCTTGCAAAGTAGAAACATAGCTTTAAATAACTTAAATAACTAGATTATACATGCTTGGAGACAAAAAGCATACTATTTCAAGAGGAAAAATGTAAGGGGCGCATGTCCCAAAACATGTGTCACATCTCCCTTATTCTCGAATATCTTAGATAAGATGCCTTTTTTGGCTCACTTTCATATCTCTCTAGCTTTGATAGTTATGTTTTTTTTTCATATATGAAATGGTTATTTTGTCATCTCATTTTTTTTTCCTTTGCAGTTCTCATGTTTTTTTCTTTACTACTATGACTTTTTTGTTTGAAAATTTAAGATCCTACCAAACTATTTAATTGAAATATAGGTGAATGTTTGAACACCTTTGACCATACGAACATGAATTTCATTACCTTCTCTTTAAATAACAACATATTTTCTCATCATCTAAGACAAATCCAAATACTTCTTCTGTCAGGGGAGCACTAGATTGTGCTCTCTAACTTCACTAGACAAGATTTCGGAAATATACTTCTAATTACAAGAATACTCACATAGGAAAAATAGTACAAGAATATGTAGCTGATACAAGAAGTCCCATAACTCACGACTGATATATATATATAACTCAACTAGAGCTGATATAAGAGATCCCACAACCCAGGATCGTAGGTCTGGAGCAAGATTTTTGGATTACAAGAACTCAATTCAGGGAGATGAACTAGATACAAGAAATAACTCGAAAGGATCTCATGCTACAAGATTACAACAGGACAAGAGAGGATGTCCAAGATACAAGACTAGACAAGACTAGAGCAAGAGACAAGGCTAGAAATCGAACTAGAACTTGAAAGTATTACTTGGTGATCATGACTCCTTGAGCTCCCAAGACTGGCATTGGCAAGACTGAGTATGTATGTGGCCAAGGCCTCCTTATATAGGATTTTGAGGGCAGTTCCAAAGGGTGGTTGCAAGCTAATGATGTCATCAATGATGTCAACAATTTGAACGGGACCTCTAGATGCCAAAATTTAGCAAGAACACAGTTGATCTTAGGGTTTTGCATATTTCAGACGTAATGGAAGCATTGATTTCTCCTAATTCTGAACCAATCATGAGATGTGGAACTCACATGGAACCTGAGGTTTAGGATGGTTTCCTTTATCCATGACATCACCTCCCCCTCAAGCGCCGAGTTCCATGAGGAGCGGTCATGTTCTCTGGACTCGGCTTCATTGGATTTCTCTTATGGAATTCTCGAACCTTGATTGGTGCTCTGTGAAGGTTTTCTAAAAGTTCCCAAGTATGATAGCTGATGTCATACCCTTTCCAATGAACAAGGTACTCCAATCTTCCTCGGGATATTCTCGAATCTAGGACATGCTTGACTTTGAATTCATCATGATCATCAATCTCGATAGGTGGTGAAGGACTATGCCTCTCCCCCCTCAATGGTGAGATATGGTTCCAACATGGAAACATGGAAAACTAGATGTATTCTCATGGTACTTGGCAACTGGAGTCTAAAGGTGACTGGATTAATCCTGGTCAAGATGGTGAAGGGACCAAATCTTTGATGGTCTAGCTTTGCATAAGGTCTTGAAGTTTGAAAATAATTTCTGAGTAACCACACTTTATCCCCAATTTGATATGATGGATTCTGAAAAAGATGCTGATCTGCATAATGCTTATATTGTTCTTGAGATTTATGGATCTCTTCCTTGAGTTCTTTGTGAATTTACATGAGGTAATAGGCCTTATCTCTGGTAGCTGGGTTCTTGACATGATTTGAGAGTTTTATATCCATCCTTGGATGTTGTCCATAATCTGCAAAGAAGGGAGTCTTCTTGGTAGATGTATAAACAATGTTGTTATAGGAAAACTCTGCAAAGGATAAAATCTCAAACCAATCATTTTGATGATAGTTTATGGTGCAACGTAGATACTATTCTAGGACTTGATTCACCCATTCTATTTGTCCATTAGTCTATGGATGATTGGACATTGTAGACAAATTAACTTGAACACCAAGAATCTTGGATAGACTATTCCAAAAGCTAGATATGAACTGTGGACCTCGATCATTGACAATATCGTCAGGCAATCCATGATCTCAGAAAAAGTCTCGTAGTGGTTGCACCTGTGATTGCCTTGGTAGTTGGAATGAAGTGTGCCATCTTTGTAAGTCTATCCACTATAACAAGAATGGCATCATACTTATCAGACTTTGGTAGATCTGTGATGAAATCCATAGATAATGAAGCCCATGGGCTTATTGGAAAAGGTAAGGGTTGCAAGAGGCCATGAGGTTTATGTCCCAATATCTTAGATGTATTCTAAGTATCATAGAATCGGATATATTCTTTGACTTCCTTCCACATTTGGGGCCACCAAAAATCCCTTGATATGAGTTCTATCGTTTTATTCACTCCAAAATGTCGTGCTGCAAGGTTCTCATGATGTTGAAGTACCTAGACCCTGGGATTTCATGGAGGGACATGTAATAGGTTCTTATAGAATAGTAACCCATCCTTTTCTTGGAATTCATTTACTTCTTGAAAATTTCCCTCTTGAGTTTTTTGCTTAATGTTACAAAATAATTCACCTCGTGGTAGAGTCTCACAGATCAAATGATTCAAGGTTGAATCTTCAAGATGGCTTGAAGAGATAGATGCTAACTCGAGATGCTTCGACTTGAGTAATACACTCTCTTGTTGATCAAAGGCCTTTGCACTGGTCTTTGGTGCAAGGTAAGATCTTCTTCACAAGGCATCTGACTGACATTGTTGACTTCCTAGACGGTATGTGATGACAAAGTTGAACCTAGATAAAAAGTTGTTCCATCAAGATCTCCTTCTATTGAGGATGCGGGTGGTAATAAGATACTCTAGGTTCTTGCGATCTGTATACACAGTAACTTTAGTGCTTCTCCTTCTAGATGGTGACGCCAAGTATCAAATGCATCCACTATGGCAAGAAGTTCTTTATCATGGATTTCATAATTAATCTCTTGAGGGGAAAATTTGCTTGAATGATATGCAACTAGATGTAGGTGTCCATCATCTCCATATTGGGATAGAATGGCCCCTAGGGCAAAGTCTGATGCATCTGTCTCTAGGAAGAAGGGCTTGCTAGAATCAAGATGAACTAGAATTGGAGCAGTAGTGAATGCTGATTTCAAGGTCTGAAAGGCTTTTTGTGCTTCTTCGATCCATGAGAATTTTGAGTTTCCTGTAAGCTTGGTAAGAGGTGTCACTATCTTGGAGTAATCTCTGATTAATATCCTATAAAAATTGGCAAACCCTAGAAAACATTGTACATGTCGAACACATGAAGGTAGTTGCCAATCAAGGATTGTCTCAATCTTTTTAGGGTCCATAAAGATCCCTTCCTCTGATACAATGTACCCTAAAAACTCCACTTTTGTCTGATGGAAAGAGAAATTGTCCAATTTTGCATATAAACCTTTTTCTCTTAGTTTCTCTAGGACTATCTTTACATGATATTCATGATCCTCTAGATTATTGGAGAATATCAAGATATCATTGAGATATATTACCACAAAATTATCTAAATACTCTCGAAAGATATCATTCATCATATGTCTAAAGACAACTAGAGCATTTGTGAGACCAAATGGCATAAGTACATATTCAAAGTGCCCATAACTTTTTTGGAATGTTGTCTTCCATTTGTCTCCCTCTCTAATCGTGACAAGATTGTAAGCTCCTCAAAGGTCAATCTTTGTGAAGAACTTTGTTTTTATGAGGCATTCCAAGAGCTCTGATATAAGTGGTAGAGGATTTCTGCTCTTTATTGTGGCTTTATTCAACCCATGATAGTCTACACACATTTTGAGAGTTCTGTCCTTCTTTACAAATAGGATAGGGGATCCTACAGGAGACAACCCCTTGGCTAGATTCTCATCAATATTCTTATATAATTCTGTAAGTTCCTCTAGGGATAGTCTATAGATTGGTCCGAAGGGTGGTTGTGCTCCCTCTTGAAGTTCT
Organism: Ceratopteris richardii; assembly: GCA_020310875.1. Lineage (NCBI taxonomy): Eukaryota > Viridiplantae > Streptophyta > Polypodiopsida > Polypodiales > Pteridaceae > Ceratopteris > Ceratopteris richardii. The sequence goes on along the minus strand of CM035421.1, from coordinate 98,666,834 downwards.
ATGGCACAATCATAAGGTCTAGGTTCTGGGAGGATATCTTCATTCTTCTTTTCAAAAACATCTTCAAAACCTTGGTATTGGTCGGGTAGCTTCACGGAATCATCTTTCTTAGGCTCTTGAGTTGGTATGGCATAGATCATATATGTCGGTTACTTTCTTACTCCATGTATGAAGGCTTTGGCTCCGACATATGTCGGGTTCTTCTAGATATCTCGATGGGTGATTTTATTCTTTTCCCAATTAATTTTTGGATTATGTTTCTTTAACTAGGGCATTCTAATGATAACTAGATTTACTGGACTCAATATTACATTGAAACATCTATTGGAATCATGGTCACCAAGGTGTACTTTTAATGGTGTGGTTTCCGTGATTATATTCCTAGATGCTAGAGGTCGTCCATCTACTACTTCAGCTACTACGGGTTTGTTCTTCCGAAGTACTGGAATTCCATGTTTCTTAACTAGCCCCTCATCAATGAAACATGAGGAGACTCCTGAATCTACTAGAGCTATAAGGGAAAGGGTCTTCTTAGGCATGATTAACTTGAGAGGGGCAAGACATGTTTGTACGGGTAGGGCTGGAATTATGAGATCATTTCTTATATCATGGTCCAACTGTATGGTCTCTTTTACAACTGGACTTTCTTGTTTTCGTGCTCGACAAGGGTGGTTGCAATTATGGAGTTCGATCTCTTGTTGGGGCAATCAACTCTAATATGGCTAGGATTTCCACAATAAAGGCATAACTTGTTATCCTTCCTTCTCTGTTTCTCTTATGGTGTTAGAGGCTGGAACTTAGTTACATCTATCTGCATAGGTTCGCGCATTGAATCATCTCTAGGAGTGGGCTGGAAGGGTTTCCACTAGCAAGCTCTTCCTTCTACTTGTTTTTCTTGTTTCCTTTCAAAATGGTGGTTATCACATTGAATAGCTTGGTTGATGTATTCATTCAATGTCTTAACCTCTGGCATTGTGAGTAGAATCCTTCACATCAGCTTTTAAACCCATCTAAATTTTCTTATGAAATAATCTTTCTGCCAAGTGAGGTCACATATCAACTGCCTAAATTTTGATGCATAGGTAGAGGCAAGGCAGTTACCTTAACGTAGCTTTCAGAGTTTTGTTTCTGCCATTTGACTCGTATCTGCATCTCCAAATGTGGTTCTCAAAGAAACCCCTCATAGTCATGAAGTACTTCCATATCCTTCTCCAAGATTGGGGCGAACCATGATAATGCTTGATCGTAGAGCAATGTTCCAATAAAACGGACCTTGGATGTATCATGAGGGTATCTACTAGGTTGCATATGGATGTACAATTTGACTTGTTGCAAGAACCCTCGAAACTTAATGCGATCGCCATCAAACTTTTTGGGCATGCAAATCTTGGGTTCCTTTACGAAGGATGAATTAGGACATTGGTTCACTTGAATGCTTCCTTGATTTTCTTGAAGATTCCTAACATGTTCTTGTAGTTCTTGGATGAGCGTGCCTATATGTACATGCACCAGATGTTTCCATCTCGACTTGTGTTTGTCTATGAGTTAAGCCCTTGATTTGTTGTTGAGGGCTCTGAAGTGATGCCACAATCTGTTCATAAGCGTTCTCCATGATGCTTGGTCTTGGATAGAAGCTAGTCTTTCCAAAATCTTAGGGGAGCAATAGATTGTGCTCTCTAACTTCACTAGACAAGATTTTAGAAATATACTTCTAATTACAAGAATACTCATGTAGGAAAAACAGTACAAGAATATGTAGCTGATACAAGAAGTCCCACAACCGGAGACTGATAGATATAGATAACTCAGCTAGAGATGATATAAGAGATCCCACAACCAGAGATCGTAGGTCTGGAGCAAGATCTCTAGATTACAAGAACTCCCTTTAGGGAGATGAACTAGGTACAAGAAATAACTCAAAAGGATCTTCTACTATGAGATTACAACAGGACAAGAGAGGATGTCCAAGATACAAGACTAGACAAGACTAGAAAAGACTAGAGCAAAAGACAAGGCTAGAACTCGAATTGGAACTTGAAAGTACTTACTTGGTGATCAAGACTCCTTGACATCCCAAGACTGGCATTGGCAAGACTGAGTATGTATGTGGCCAAGGCCTCCTTATATAGGATTTTGAGGGTGTTTCCCAAGGGCGGTTGCCAATTGATGATGTCATCAATGATGTCAACAATCCAAATAGGACCTCTAGATGTCAAAATTTAGCAAGTAGATAGTCCATCTAAGGGTTTTGGCACATTCTGAACGTAATGGAAGCATTTCTTTCTCCTAATTATGAACCAATCATGAGATATGGAAGTCACATGGAATCTGAGTTTCAAGATCATTTCCTTTGTCCATGACATCTTCGAGGAGAGTTAATGCAATGGAAATGCACCAAAAGCTAGTATTGGGCTAGGAAGTATCAATCAAAGTAAAAAGAATATTGAAATGATAGTATGACAATCTTTATGCACGAAAAAGTTGCAAGGACCACACTTCTTCTTGAGACATTGATCCTCAAGGGATGGGTTCCAAAAAAATCCCACAAAGTACTTATCATGATCCTACTTTAAACATCCATCCAACCCAACCCATGTTGTTCCACTTAAAGTTACGAACAAAAAGCATGTGTCCATTCAAGAAAGGAACAAAGAAGCACAAAGCCTCGTGTGATGCATACACACCAATCTTCATCATTCTAGAGGAGGATCAAGAGAAAATCTCATGTTAATTTTAAGAAAACAAAAGGGAAGTCTTGAGCTTTTGGTGATGGAAGTACTAATGATCTTGAGTGTGAAGATGATTGTCATAGGAGGAAAAAAAGGCAAATTTGATTTTTTATATATGTATCAACAACCTAAAGTTGGAATTATTGATGTGAGAGAGAGAGTGGGAGAGAGAGGGGGGGAGAGAGAGAGAGGGGGAGAGAGAGAGGGGGAGAGAGAGGGAGAGAGAGAGAGGGGGAGGGGGAGGGAGAGAGAGAGAGAGAGAGAGAGAGAGAGAGAGAGAGAGAGGTCCAATGCTAAATGCCTCGACTTGGTCCATTTATTAATAAGGAAAACTCTCTGTTTGTTGGTTCTCAATCTCGCCTCTTCTCAATTTTCAAATTAGTCTACCTCATAGTCATATTTGTAATACTTTATGGCACCTTGTTGGCTTGCTACCTTATCTAGATTGGTGTCAACATTGATGTGTTACACACATCCTACTCCTCATTGTTCTTTGCAGCCCAATTGCACCCTATTCCCTATAATCTGTCTTGGAAATCTTCACTTCAATCCTTGCATTCATTTGTTAATCCACCATAGATCTTGCATTTGTCAGCCATTCATTCTTCTTTCTCTTTGTGTACATGGTTCTATGAGATTTGAGTTAAAAATAATTTTCCGATTGAGGACATGCTACACACAAGAAAGATTCAAGAGGGGTACAATGCTTAGGCACTTTGATTCCCTTTCCAAATATAAGCACTTCCAAGCATAGACTTCTTGGGCTATGAAGCGTTGCCTAGGCTAATGAATTGGAATACAAATGATTAACAAACACGTCATATCAAAATAATTGACAATAGTGAGGTTTTCTATATTTGAAATAATTTTGATATTACTCCATTTATCACAAGTTTGAAGATATTTCTTTGGATGGGAAAATTAGTATTTATTATGCCTCATGCATGGGGCTATAATATAACCTCGAGACAATGACATACAAAACATTGATCCATTGAAGGTTGTATGAATGGAGATATAAAGAAAAGAATAAGGCATTTCATGAGAGCACAAGTAGAAATGTTAGGGGAAGAGAATGAACCACATATCATAGAAAATTCTATTGAGCCAAAGTTTAGTAAGTAGAAAGGAAGAACTTCATGGAGCATAGGTCATATATCAAGAAGAAGTGGGGTAAGGAAATAGAAGATTCCTAAAAAAACCTTTTATCCATTCAAGAGAAGCTAAAAACGAAAATGTAATCTATTGAGTATCTATCACAAGAAGTGCATACAACACATTTAGACAATAGAAGTAGAGCATCAAGTAAATAAGAGGCTACATTGATATTGACAAACACAATGGTTGAGGACTTAGAAATGCTATTCAAAGTCTATCAAGCTAGGATAAGAGTAGAGCCCTTCATTATAAAACATGATCATTGCTACCCAAGCAAAGAGCTAGATAAATAAAGACCATTGATTTATAGAAAAACGATTGAGATAGCACAACAAATTCTAGAAAAGTTCACCTACACGCTAGTAGATATGAGGATTCCTTAAAATGAGCACAAAATTTTCATGAAATAATTAGAACAATTAAGAAGGATGACACAATTATAGGAAGTATTGAATGAACCTATGAATGGAGATGAATCTTTATTAGTGATTTGGGATGTAGAAGAAAATTAACCACAGGATCTATGGAATAAAGTTCAAAAAGTTAGGCGGGGTGGGAACCCTCATGATAGATCTACAATCATGGAGATAGACCTAGACTAGGAATCTCTCTAAGGATAAGTCCCACAAGTTCTTGATTCTCTAACAGAGTGCAAACCTAGTGAAGAGGCATTGTTGTAGAGGACTGAAGAGAAGGAAGTAGAAGAAAAAAGAAAATAAAAGCAGGCCCCAAAATTTTCAATAAAATGGTCCATTTTCTTTTTTGAAAATCCCTCATAAAATCTTGAGAAGCTTTGTAATTTCTCTAGAGGAGTCCTCTAGATGCATGATCCCTGAAGAATATAACATTATCCTTGTACATCAGTAGGAACTTAGGGATTTATAGAAAAGTACCAGTCTCTTATGTGAAAGGAACAAATTTAGGGCACATGTATATAGGTCACTTGTGACTCTTTTGTAAAGACTTTTGGCCATTGTGAAGAACTAACTTTGTAGAATTTTGATTTTTTTTTTTGTCTTGTCTATGTGTCTTCTTCTCCTTGAGCTTGTATGTGTGTTTGAGGCATGGAATGTGTGCCTAGAGGTGTTGTCTACCTCTTCTACATGTCTTTTCATTGTATTGGTGTGTGCATGAAGTGTAGGAAGTGTAGAAGAAAGATTGGTGTTTCTCTCCACTCTGTTTATTGATCATAGTATGAAGCATAGAGATTCGATCAAGTTGAAAGTACAAGTTGGATGCGTCTTCTTGAGAACTTCAAAACGAACCCACTGCTGACCATATTTGGGTATCAAAGTTGAGAGAAATCACTCGATTAGCTGCACGATGTATCATGATAAATGCCAGTGTAGGAGGTATCATGTGAGGTAGATTTAGGCTAATTTTCATGCATTACTTGTCCCATCCATACATTAACTATCACGTAAGCACATGTCTTAATACACTTGATGTGGTCTAATTCACAGATTGATAATTTAACGAGTGTATCAATTCCACCACTATATGCACTTGCTTGATGATAGAGATGTATTCTCATTCATCTCAAGTCCCTAAGACATTGTGAGCTTAGGTACACACATTTTTGGTATTGTTGCCAGGGATGAACCTCAATCAAGGTGCCTACATGATGGTTAACGTGTAGCTGTGAAGGCAGTGAGCATGAAGAAGTGACTTTAGTAACTTGGCAAGTGAAAACTTCTCTTGCAGTTGTTACTTCATACACTTGTTGTGCGTGTGATAAATTTTTAGGATTAGGTCTAGAGTGAAGAATTAGGGTAGAATTAGGTGAAGGAGTGAGGAAATAAAGTAAATCAATCACAAGTCTAAAAAACCAATTTTTTTTTTCTCTTTTCTCTTGATTCTCTAGTTTTTCGATCGAAAGCGCTTTCAATTGAAAAATTTTGATCGAAAATTTTTTCGATCGAAAAGCATTTGGTCGAATGCAGTATTATGAAAGAACATACTTTGAATCATTTTCCATAAGAGTTACTTTGTTTTTTATGAGCTTACAATGTCGTACAAAGAAGAAGGTATAAGAGCTTGTTAGAAATATTAAGTATTTTAGTATTAAGACTAAAGAAAAATATATTTTTTTGTGTGTTAAAAAATATTGTGATTGTTTGACTCAACATTGATTCTTACTTCACAATAGTATATGTGTGTCTATGATGTTGCGTAAAATTGTATTGTGATTGTTTGAATCAATATTGATTCTTACTTCACAATATTATGTGTATGTGGATGTGCGTGTATGTCATATGATTATGAGTGAAAATCTAATGTGATTGCGTATGCACATATTTATGTGTGTGTTTGATTGTGATAGGAAAACCAATGGATTTATTTGAAAAGGTTTTATCTTCTTTTTTATAATTCAAGGTTTGAGAAGGTGTTAATAAGTGAACTAGAACTTTATAGGTCTTTAGATGGCTTTGTCTTGTAGACTTACTAACACCTTCGCAGAACCTTGAATTGTAAAGGGATCCAATGAAGTTTCATTCGATAGCATGTGTATGTGCATATGAGTGTATAATTGTGAGTGAAAATTGATTGCCATTGTTTGACTCAACATTGATTCTTAATTCATAAGAGTATGTGTAAGTGTACGTGCATATGATTGAGAATTTAAAATCTATTGTGATTGTTTGACTCATTTACATGGAACAACATTTGTTTTGGATCCAGCATTTCAACTCAATGTCAAACATCAAACAAAGAAGTCATGACAAATTTCAAAACCACATGTCAGTTATTACTTCCAGGTATAGATGGTCGAGATGCATTCTACCAAAGAGTAGCTTATGTAAATCGAGAACGATGTTTTGGAGATCTATGTCACATTGAAGTGATTCAAAAGCATCTACCTCCTATATGGCAGAAAGAGTATAGAGGTGAAGTAGTGGAGTTGCAACATATAGCTATGAGAGTGCTTTCAGTAATAGCTTCAAGTGTTAGTTGTGAACATAATTGGAGTGCATATGATTTCTTCATTCAAAATGAAGAAATTTCTTAAGTGTATCACGTGCCAATGATTTGGTATATGTGTTTTGTAATATGCATTTGTTACATGCTCCAACCAAGATAGCTTTTACAACAGCACAACAAACTTTTGGAGAATTTCAAACTCATGAAAGTTTAACAAATGATTGATGGAGTAATCATGATTTAGATGTAGATCACAATGATGGTTCAGACATGGAAGAAATAGATGACATGGAACCTGTCATAGATGATGATATTCAAAATGAAGAAAATGATGTACTTTGGATACTTTGATTAGATTTAATTGCAAAATTGATGGCTTTATAATATAGTGATGTCTTTGATTACAAAAACAAGCTTTTCTATTCAGTGTTTTGTTGATCGAATAATTCATTGATTGTGAATCGATCAAAAGATGATGATGCCTCTGAGAGTCTTCCATATATGCTCTCATATGCATCCACAGATATTTGTAAATTTTTTACTTAATTTTCTAGATCATCAATCCTCTTTTGTTGATCATCGATTGTTCTTCATAATCCTGGAATTATTAAACCTTCATTGTATAGTTTTGCTCCCTATGATGATAAATCATGGATAAGATTATGTTCTTTAGGTAGAAAAATGTAGGGCCACTTTGAAGGAAGAGGGCCTTCATTTCCTTGATTATGAAATTCTACCCAATTTCGAGGATGACTCAAACCTATATCTGCATTCTTCGGGCAATCATCCTAATGTATATGTCGACGAAGAATATCTTGTACAAAAACTTTTTGAATGAAATATAGTGCTATTTGACTATTATCTGGTAATTATCTCTCAACTTGCACAATGTTGTAAGTCAGAAAGCTTTAAGGGTGTTGTTTTTTTTGCCTTTCTTGTAACCTGAAAGATAATATCATGAACAAAATGATTTGGACATAGCTTTTTGAATTCTTTCATTGATAGTGGTTCTCCTTCTAATCCCTCTAGCTCTAAATCTTGATGCAATAAAAATGCTAATCTTGTTTGTGAAAATTGAGCATTCTGCTAAGACAATATCCTTTGCGATTCAACATGATCAAGATCATTATTCACATCTGGCATTCTTTCCATGTTTTACTTTCAAATTTGCAAAACAAAAACACTAGTTTTACCTCAAAAGAATTCACATAACTCAAATGATAGCACTTCATTTATATTGGAGTTAGATGTCTGCGGAAGCACACGAACAACACAAGGAAGAAGAAGAAGCTTGGAGCACAACACACAATATTGAACGTATTACCACTAGAATGTACAAAAAAGTGCCCCGATGGTCCTAGAGTGTTCACACACATCACTACCTAAATATATCAACAAAATCCCCCCTGGGAATGATGCGGTGAACAAGTAGCTAGCACTCATTTATAAGGAAGTGCCAAGCTATGTGGAAATCACTCCACAAAAGGAACTAAGCCCAAAGCTTTGTGGAAAGCTTCAAACTTCTCCCTAGGCAGAGTCTTCATGAAAAGGTCTGCAATGATCTCTTGTGTGGGCACATATGCCAAGCTGATCTCCCCAGCAGAGAACCTCTCCTTGACATAATGATAATGTACCTCAATGTGCTTAGTGTGAGCATGGAACACGGGGTTCCTTGCAGTTGCCAATGCGCTCTAATTGTCAGTGAAGATTGTGGTGGCAGAAGACTGACCAACACCTAAATCAGCCATAAGGCATCTGAGCCACACACACTCAAGAGTCACCATGAAAGCTTCCCTATACTCAGCCTCACAAATGGAAGCGGCCACAGTAGGCTGCTCCTTGCTCAACCAAGATATACATGAGCTACAAAGCACGAAGCAAAAGCCACTAGTGGACACATGAGTCTCATAGCAACCAGCCCAGTCAGAGTTAGAAAAAACATGCAAATCTGGTGTAGTGATCCCCCCCTTGGGATAAAACAACCCAAGTAGCTGAGTACCACTCAAGTAGCGAAAGATGTGCTTAACCGCCTACCAATGCTTGACTCCTGGGCAATGCATAAACCTGCTCATCTGGGAGACAACAAACTGAATATCTGGCCGAGAAATGCATAAGTAAATCAAGCATCCAACAGCCTGCTGATAGAGAAAAACATCAAATGCATCTCCAACATCATGAAGACTCAATCGTAAACCTGTCTCCATAGGAGTGGCAATAGGTTAACAAACTTCAAGGCCAAAGCGCTTCAATAACGTGTCAATATATTTCCTTTGACACAAAGCCATTCCACCATCAACATGCATAAATTGAATGCCCAAATAATGATGAAAATGCCCCAAATCAGACATCTCAAATGAGGCATGCAAATCACCCTTAAAATCAGCAATATGCGTGTCATGAGGACCAGTGAGTAGCATGTCATCAACATACACCACAATGATTAGAAGTACATCATTAGCACGCTTGAAATATAAGGTGCTCTTAGTTGGACTGTTCTCAAAACCATGTGCAATCAGATAGGCGTGTATCTTTTCATACCAAGCACGTGGTGCTTGCTTTAAACCATATAATGCCTTCTTTAACCTCCACACCTAGTTTTCATGCCCTTTTTGCACAAAGCCATGGGGCTAAAAAACATACACTTCTTCATGCAAGTCACCATTCAAATATGCAATTTTAATGTCCAACTGATGTACATTCCAAGCATGATGGGCTGCAAGTGCACAGATGCTCCGAACAGTAGTCATACAACATGTAGATGCAAATGTCTCATCAAAATCAATGCCTCTATCCTGTGCATAACCCTTTGCAACAAGCCTAGCCTTATACCTGTCGACTCTTCCATCAGGCTTATGCTTCAGCTTGTAAACCCACTTAGTGCCAATGGCCTTCTTGCCAAGAGGCAAGTCACATAAAGACCAAGTACCATTCTTCATTATAGCATCATATTCAGATTGCATAATAGCCATCCAATTTTCTGAATTTTGTGCTTCATCAAATGAAACAGGCTCATTCTCATCAAAAAGACTAGATGCAACCATATCATAGAAATCTGATGCAAAAGAGGCACTATGAGATCGTGATCGAGTAGGATATGACAAAGGTGCATCTAATTTGTTGTCACGCAAAGTCTGCACCAGCCATTTTGGCATAGTTTTTGCCTCCTCAATGTCAAATCTCTCATCAACAGTGCATCATGTAAATGTGCATAAGAAATAGGATGATCTGCATCATCACATGAAGCCTGCAAAGGCTTAGAATTTGCCTCATTAGGACCAGCACTAGATTGTCCACCTGTAAAAAGAGGCAGTAAAGTATCATACATGTCTTTGGAGCTAACAGATGTCTCCTTAGTACATGAAAGCAATGGCTGAATAGCATCTTCCACAAAAACAAAATCACAACTAACCAGAATGCATTTAGTATGTGGATGATATAGACGATAGCCTTTACTTTCAGAACTGTACCCAACAAAAACACATTTTACTGCTTTATCATCCACTTTTTTGTGATGTTGTTCAGGCACTAATGCATATGCCAAACAACCAAAAACATGCAGATGAGCAACAGGTGGCTTGCAATCATGCCAAGCCTCATATGGAGTGATAGACTGCAGCACTTTCGTGGGATACCTGTTAAGTGCATATGCTGCACACATGACAGCCTCAAGCCAAAAAGTATGTGGTAAAGCTTGACTCTTGACCATACACCTTGCCATCTCCATGAGTGACATGTTCTTTCATTCAGCAACTCCATTCTGTTGAGGTGTATACAACACTGTACACTGGTGTTTTATCCCACGTTCATCCAGAAATGCATTAAAGTCAGAAGACATATATCCCCCCCCCTTGATCAGAACCAAAGGTGGCCATTTTACATGCTGGCAGATTTTCAGCCAAAACCAAAAACTGTTTGAAGCACATGAACACTTCGGACTTTGCCTTCAATGGATATACCCATGCATGCGTGGAAAAAACATCGATGAAAGTCACGAAGTAAAGATAATTTCCAAAAGAAGGTGTTTGCATAGGACAACAGACATCAATATGTATAAGCTGCAATTTCTGAGCAACCGGAACTGAACCATCTTTTGGAAAGGAGGAATGCTTCATTTTGCCAAAAATACAGCCTTCACAAACATGTTTTCTGGGTGCCTCAAGTTTGGGCAAAGAGGACACCATTTCAGATTTCTGCAGGCGTAGAAAACTAGCAAAATTAAGATGACCAAAGCATGCATGTCAAAGCTTTGCATATGATATAGCCTAAGAATCATGTATTGCACATGTTGAATCATTTACAGATATTTCATAGTCTATGAGCTTATACAGCCCATGACATAGAATGCCAGAAGCAATAATCACATTGCCATTTGACAGATCATGAACTGTACATTTGACATCAATAAGTTTCACAACCAAGCCAATCTTTTCTAATGCAAAAACTGATAACAGATTTGTCTTGATCCCTACCACAAACAAAGCATATGACAAAGTGAAAGAGCTACCATCAGCAATAGTTAAAATGATCTTACCAACTCCAATAATAGGATAACAGGAGTTGTTGGTGCATGTAAGAGTATTTTGTGTAGGAGCAAGCTCGAGTGAAGAGAAGAAATTGTGCTACGAGGTAATATGTTTGGTCGCCCCACTGTGAAAGTACCAAACATGTGAGTCTACTGCAGACATGCACTGCTCATGAGAAGATGGGTCAAAACTGCAAACAGTAGTAAACACCCATTCTTCTTCCTGCACAAGATTAGTAAACTCTATTTTTGGTGTAGAGGACTCTGCAACAATCATTCCAACCTCTTTCTTCTTTGCCTCTGTAGCAGCTAGTTTTGGACAGTTCTTTATGATATGATCATTTCCTTTACAATACTGGCAAAATAATTTTTGCTTTTCTGATTTCTTTTCATCTTTGTCTTCCCTCTTCGATTGTGCAGAATTAGTAGATTTCTGCTTACTAGTTGAAGAGCTCCATTTTCCTTTGCCCTTCAAAGCTTGATCTGCAACATGCATAATGGAGCTGTTTTGCCTGGACTGATCTTCCTGCAACAGAACAGAGACTAACTCCTCAAATGACAAGGCATTTGGTTTGTCCTTTATCATTAACTGAAGAGTAGAAGCAAAACTCTTATATGAATCAAGAAGAACATTCAGAACGGTCTCCACAAGTGAGCTATCTGGTATAACCTCATCAGTAGAAGTCAAATGTTCCTTCAAGTCTTTGATCTTTGTTAGAAAATTGTCCATAGAATCACCTTCATTCATGTGCTCACTCTTCAACTGCTTTCGGAGAGAAGCAACACGAGCCTCATTCCTAGCTTGGTACAATGTGGTAAGTGTATCCCAAACATCCTTAGCTGTTCTACAACAGCGAATGTGAGGAATAATGGCTCGTTTGACAGACAAAGCTATCAATTCATGTTTCTGGGCATGTCTACCATCCCAACGAATTTTCTCTAATGTAGGTGCAGCAGAAACCGGAGCACGAACAAGAATATGCAGAATATCATCATCTTTGACACCTTCTGCATCAGCTTCAGTACTTGCAGTTGTAACAGTTCCTTTTGCAACCAAGACATGTCGCATCGTATAAGCCCACAATGGGTAATTGATACCATCCAACTTATCCTCAACAACCAACATACGAAATACATCATTGCTTTCAGCCATGGCCGGTGACTAAAATACCTTGATGCAGAAAATTGATTGTATCTCAAAAAGTTGAAGAGAACTACCGAGACAAATTTTGCTAAACATGTAGTAGACTTTGAGATGCTTATACTAGCGAATCAAAACATGTATATACCTTTGGCACAAAAAGATGAAATAGCCTACACAAGCACTACAATAGTGTGTTTGGAGGCCGAAACGAGCTCAGATGGCAATCATAGAAACATGCTGAGTATGCTCACCAAAATTCGTGTGATTTTTTGAGACTACAACCGGAGAGGTGTGGACGACGCCCTAGATGAAGCAGTGACCTGCTCTGATACCAATTATTGGAGTTAGACATCTGTGGAAGCACACGATCATCACAAGGAAGAAGAAGAAGCTTGGAGCACAACACAAAATACTGAATGTATTACCACTAGAATGTACAAAGATAAGTAGCCCATTAAGGCAATAGGCGTATATACAAGTCGAGGGAAAAAAACCTCCTAACAAGGGAAAAAAGTGCCCGGGTGATCCTAGAGTGTTCACACACATCACTACCTAAATATATCAACAATTTAATCCACATAGTTCAAATGAATCAACTTCATTTAATTCACATAATTTAAATGGATCCACTCAAATGATACCACTTTACTTAATCCACTTAACTCAAATGATACCACTTCATTTAATCCACATTATTCAAATGATACTACCCCATTTAATCCACTTAACTCAAATGATACCACTTCCTTTAGTCCACATAATTCAAATGAATCCACATCATTTAATCCAAATACTACAAATGAATCCACTTTATTTCATCCACATAATTCAAAAGATAGCACTTCATTCAAATGAATCCACATCATTTAATCCACATATTACGAATGAATCCACTTCATTTCATCCATAGAATTCAAAAGATAGCACTTCATTCAAATGGATCCATATCATCTAATCCACATATTACAAATGAATCCACTTCATTTCATCCATAGAATTCAAAAAATAGCGCTTCATTCAAATGAATCCACATCATTTAATCCACATCATTTAATCCACATCATTTAATCCACATATTACAAATTGAATCCACTTCCTTTCATTCACATAATCCAAAAGATAGAACTCCATTTAAATGAATCCACATCATTTAATCCACATATTACAAATGAATCCACTTCATTTCATCCATATAATTCAAAAGATAGCACTCATTTAATCCACATTAAGATACCACCTCATTTCATCCACTTAGCTCAAATGATACCACTTCATGTAATCCACATAATTCAAATGAAGCCACAACATATACTCAACTTAATGCAAATGAATCTATATCATTTAATCCACATAGTTGAATTGAATACAGACTGTTTTCAATATGGCCTCAATCCATCCGTCATGGATATCTTTAAACCATACCGAGTTAGATTCGAGAATACTCTAAGTAGTTCATCTGCATCTACTCTTTTTGGTACATCGTCATCGATAAGCAGAAATCAATGGTCATAATGTGGAGTTAGTGATGTCTTATGAATCCATTGAGATTCTTCAAGTGAGTGATTTTTATATTTAACCAAATATCTATGATATTGATTACCTGTGCGTGTAGTAGTGACATCATAATCAAGTATTTTCTCTAGAATTAAAATTTCAGCATCCTCTTCAAGTAAAGGAGGATCATCTAAAATAGGAGTGTGGTAATGTTCTTTTAAATTGCTTCAATAAACTAATATGAAAATAAGTATGTATATTCCAATGAGAAGGTATATCTAATCTAAAAGCATTCTCATTACTTTTTTGAATAATATGAAAAGGTCCATAATAATGTGGTGCAAATTTAACCTTAGGATGTTGTGAAATATTTTTTAAACGTCGTTTGATTATTTGTAACCATAGAAAATCATTTTCATTATATTCTTTAGCTACTCATTTCTTATTAACATTACGCATGTAACACTCTTGACTCTTTTTAATGTGTTCATGAACTTCATGAAGTGTGGATATATGATCTTGTGCAAAAGAATCAGCCATAGGTATGTTAGTTTGAGTGATAGACATGGGAGTGGGAAGCTTTTTACCATACACAATTTCATATAGTGCACATCCAGTAGTGGTATGTGTTGTGTTATTATATGCAAGCTGTAGTAAAGGAAGTTTCGCATCCCAATTACTTGGATTATCTAAAGAATAACAATGTAATATATCCAAAATAGTACTATTTGTAGCTTCACTTTTCCGGTTACTTTCACGATGAAATGCAGAACTAAAGTCTATTTTAGAACCTAAATTTTGAAATAATGCAACCCAAAAGTGATTACAAAAATGAACATCTGGATCTGATAAAATAACTTTTGGAAACCCATGATGTGGAAAAAATACAATACATTTTATAAATAGCTTAGCAGCTTGAGGTGCAAAACGAGTTTTTTTACAAGGAATGAAATATGCTTGTTTACTAAACCTATCAACAATTGTCCAAATCATATCATTCTGATATGAAGTTGAGGGAAGACCCGTAATAAAATCCATAGAAATTTGTTCCCATGGTCCATTAGGTATGGGAAGTGGTATTAATAATCCAAATGCTTTACCGTGATGTCTTTTCACACATTGACACACAATGCAATGGGAAACATATTGTGTAATATCCTTTTCCATATTTGGCCAAAAGAAGAATTCTTTACATGTAGAAATAGTACTTTGCATGCCCCTATGACCCATATGGTGGTTCGTGCATCTCTTTCATAACGAATTCTTTGAACCTTGTGTGATGCATAACTTGTGTTTGAAATACAAGAATCCATTATCAAAAGTGTAGTGATCCTCACTAAATGTTGTAGAATTACTGAAAGCATTCCATGTTTGTGAAAAATACAAATAAGATGCATAAGTAGGAATCATGTCATGAAATGAATGAATATGAGCAGCAGAAATATTATTAATAGAAACAATATTTGTTTGTGGGGATGGGAAATGACTAAGGGCATCAGCTACAACATTAGCTTTGCGATATTGAATCATAGGCTGAAAATTTTGTATGAATGAAGCCCATTTAATGTGTCTAGCAGAAATCAATGGTTGATTTAATAAATGCTTAATAGCTTGTTGGTTTGTTTTGATTATGGCTTCAGAACCCATGAGATCATGTTTCTAAATTTTTAAAGCATGCACAATAGCTAAAGGTTCCTTATCATATGTACTATAAATATTTTTTGAAGGTTTAAGTTTCCTACTTTCAAATGCAATAGGATGGTCATTTTGCATTCATACAACACCTATACCTAAACCACTAGCATTTGTAACTACATGGAAAGGTTGTGCAAAATCAAGTAATTGCAAAACAAGTGCATGATAAAGTGCATGTTTGAGTTTTTCAAAAGATTGTTGTTGTGCTAGTTCCCATGCCAATTTTAACTTTTTCTTCAATAATAATGTGAGTGGGAGTGCAACATAAGAAAAAACTTTTACAAACTTTTGATAAAAACTAGCTAACCCAAGAAAAGAGCATACATCATTCACAGATTGAGGTACATACCATTCTTCAATTACTTTAATTTTCTTTGGATCTACATGAACACCTTGACTAGAAACAATATGGGCTAAATACTCTAATTCCTTTTGGAAGAAATAACTCTTTTCACGATTGGCATAAAATTTGTTTTTGCATAACAAATTAAAGACTATTGCTTAACGCTTTTCATGGTCATCATCATTCTTACTATAGAGAAATATATCATCAAAGAAAACAAGAACAAAAGCTTGATAATCAAGAAAAATGTCATTCATCATACGTGAAAATGTAGCAGGTGCATTGGTGAGTCCAAAAGGCATTATGATGAGTTCAAAGTGACCAGTTTGAGTTCTAAAGGTAGTCTTCTAAATGTCATTTTGTGTTGTTCGTATCTGGTGATAACCAGATTTAAGATCAATTTTACTGAACACATGTGCTCTACGAAGTTTGTCTAGCAAATAATCTATCCTAGCAACACGATGTCAATTTTTAATTGTGATCTTATTGAGTGCTCTATAGTCAATGCACATCCTATGTCTTGTTCTTCTTCTCTACTAAAAGAACAACTGCTCCAAAGGGAGAAGAACTAGGTCTTATTAGTCCTTTATGGAGTAAATCCTTAACTTGATTAGCTATATCTTGTTGATGTAAAGGTCCATGCCTATAAGCTGCTTTATGGGGAGGAGAACTACCAGGAATTAGGTCTATACTATGGTCAAGAGATCCCCTAGAAGGTGGAAGTTTAGAAGGAAAATCATCCATAAAACAATCCTTATAGAAATCCATAAATGATTTATGTGCATCAGGAAGTGTATGTGTATAATCAACTATGTTATTAACAAAAACAATACATGAATTGTAGCCTTTCCTAAATGCCTGTTTTACTTGAGTATGAATAATTAACGGAAATGGTTGGAATTCATGCGTTGCAGAAAAACAAATGTCTTGATTGTTAAACTTAAAACTCATTGTGTGTGTATGATAATCAATGCATGGGTTATAATGATGACAAAACGGCATACCAAGTATAACATCATAGGACTATAAAGGAGTAATTAAGAATGTGCATTCATCTATGTATGAACCTATACAATCTGAACATTATGCACTTCACTTGTAACATTATATCTATTTCCTTGAAATGCAGCCTTAACTTTATACATAAAAGGAAGTGGGTTTAATTGGAGATTTTGCACTAGTGCATGAGAAATAAAATCATGCAAACTATCATCATCATGTAAAATATAATTAACAGCTTTACTATTAATAGTACCTTGCATGCAAAGTAAAGAATGGATAGAAATTGTGTTACCCAAGATACTTAGATCCTATTCCAATGCTTCTCCGATTCAATCAAGTTGAATGTCTTCAGGAACCACCTCCATGTCGTGTACTTGAGCTCTAACCGACTTCAAGTCATTAGTTCGGAACCTACATTTAGCTTTAGTGTGACCAAACTTACCACAATGCCAGCAAGTGATACAGGGCCTCTTTTGTTGAGCATCCATCGTTGTAGTTTGAAGGGTTGGAGGTTTGGTAGGGTATAAGGGGGTTGTCTTGGCCACTAGTGAGAAATTGGATTGAGAAGGGCGTACGTGGACTCTGAAAAGTAGGTGGGCATTGAGAAGTAGGAGAAGAAAAAGTAGAAAAAGGACGTTTGAAGGGAAAAGTGTGCTTGATTGATTGTGGTCATTGACATGTTTGTTGTAAGCGAATGGACTTGGTGATGGATTGAAACTCTTTCTCAGCATCATGTGCAAAAGAAATAGCTTCATAGAGGTTGTCAGATGTAGGGTGTTGAGCTTAGCTTAGATTCCCATCTCCAAACCATCTTCATAATTTCGTTGCAAAGTATCGTCAGGAGTTGCTTCAAGCAAACGAATAAGTAATAGTCATTTCCAAAAACGTTCAGTATAGGTAGACACAGTATCTCCATCTTTCCATCCAAAATTTGTCCATGATTGATGTGCATGTAAGTGAAACTGAGGAGGAAGGAAGGACTCCTTGATCTTTTCTTGAAATGCTTTCCACGTGGTGGGGCGGTCAGTGCTATGTCACAAAACTTTCCACCATAACTGGGCATTAGCCACCAAATAGTTAGTTACAAATTTCACTTTTTTGCTTTCAGAGTATGATTCATTAGAATAGAAGTCATCAAACTGAGATAACCATGAAAGAAAAAATTGGTCATCTTTGCATCCATCAAATTGTAAAAATTGGAAATTTTTAGCACCAATCTTGGACTGTGTGCCTTGTTCTTGAGCGATGATAATGGCCTTCACTACCCTAACTAGGTTATTGTCATCACTTTGCAGTTGTTGGAGTGCAACATCACATTCCCTAATCTCATTTTGGGCATGTTGGAGTTCATGCCACAAAATCTCTAATCGTTGCTCGATTGGTAACCCGGGTAGTGGTGATGAACCAAAATTGTGGGTATTATGGATAGGGTCCATGGCCTTACGTAGAGGACCAAAACCAAGTTTTGGACCGGATGGTTGAGATGGATGCCGAATCGTGAACGGAACGAATGTCGTGAATCATAATCGGACAATGAAACCACCTCCACAAATGCCTTGGCTCTGATATCACTGTTGACCTTCAGATCCCCAGAGACGCACGAACACAGAGGATAGTACAGAAAAAAATCTCACAAAAGTACTCAGAGAATAGAAAGGGACAAGAGATTTACCACAGATTGGGTACAATCTCCCCCCACATACTCTGATGGATGATTCTATTAGAGCATGTGTATTTATAGGTATTTCTATTGATATATTTAGGTAGTGATGTGTGTGAACACTCTAGGACTGCTGAGGCACTTTTTTCCCTCTCTCGGAGGTTTTTTTCCCCTAGATTTTATATACGCCTATTGCCCTAATGGGCTACTTATCTTTGTACATTCTAGTGGTCATACATTCAGTATTGTGTGTTTTGCTCCAAGCTTCTTCTTCTTCCTTGTGCTATTTGCATGCTTCCGTAGACATCTAACTCCAACAATTGGTATCAGAGCAGGTCGTCGCTTCATCTAGGGCATCATCAAAACTCCTCCAGTCACAGTCTCAGAAACGTTTCGGCCTCCAAATGCACTATCACAGTGCTTGTGTAGGTTATTTTGTCTTCTTGTCCCAAAGATATATACCAGTTTCTGTTCGCTAGTATAAGCATCTCAAAGTCTACTACATCTCTAGCAGAACTTGTTTGGGTAGTTCTATTCAACTTTTCTAGATACAATCATTTTTTTGCATCAAGGTATTTTATTTAGTGGCCATGGCTGAAAGCAGTGATGTATTCCGTATGTTGGTTGTTGAGGATAAGTTGGATGGTACCAATTATCCATTGTGGGCTTATATGATGCATCATGTATAAGTCACAAAAGGACTATGGAAGATTGTGCAGGGTGTTGAAAAACATCCTATTACACCTGCGAACATAGGTATTGCAAATATAGGTACTCAAGCTGATGCAGATGGTGTCGAAGATGGTGATATTCTACAGATTCCTGTTTGTGCTACTATTTCTATTGCACCTTTTGTAGAGCAAATTCATTGGGATGGTAGAGATGATCACACACATGCATTGATAGTTTTGTCTGTCAAACATGCCATTATTCCTCACCTTCACTCTTGCAAAACAACTAAGGATGCTTGGGATACACTTACCACATTGTACCAGGCTAGGAATGAGGCTCATGTTGCTTACCTCTGAAAACAGTTGGAGAGCGAGAAGATGAATGAAGGTGATTCTATGGAAAATTTTCTGACAAAGATCAAGGATTCGAAGGAATAATTGATTTTTGCTGATGAAGTCCTTCCTAACAGTTCACTTGTGCAGACTGTTCTGAATGGTCTTCCCATCTCATATCAAATTTTTGCTTCTACTCTTCATTTGATGATGAAAGGCAATCCAAATTCCTTAACATTTGAAAGTTAGTTTCTGTTTTGTTGCAAAAAGATCAGTCTAGGCAAAACAGGTCTTTTAGGGATGTTGTAGATCAAGCTTTCTTGGCTAGTCAGAAGGGCAAAGGTAAATGAAGCTCTTCTACTAGTAATCAAAAATTTGCAAATGCTACACATTCAAAGAAGGAAGACAAAGATGAGAAGAAATCAGAAAAGCAGAAATTGTTTTGCAAATACTATAAAGCAAATGATCATGCTATTAAGAGTTGTCCAAAACTCGGTGCTAAAGAGGCAAAGAAGAAGGAGGCTAGAATTGTGTTGCAGAGGCCTCCACACTGAAAACAGAGTCTTCTAATCTAATGCAGAATGAGAATGGGCATTTACTATTGTTTGTAGTTTTGACCCATCTTCTCATGAGCAGTGTTTGTGTGGAGTAGACTCAGATGTTTGGTACTTTGATAGTGGGGTAACCAAACATATTACTTCGCAACGTAGTTTTTTCTCTTCACTCGAGCCTACTCCCATAGGGAATACTGTTACATGTGCTAACAACTCATCTTATCCTATTATGGGAATTGGTAAGATTATTCTGACTACTACTGATGGTAGTTCTTTTACATTGTCAGATGCTTTATTTGTGCCAGGGATCAAGAAGGATCTGTTATCAGTTTCGGACTTAGCCAAGATTGGTTTGGTTGTGAAATTTGTTGATGACAAATGTAGAGTTCATGATCTGTCAAATGGGGATGTGATTATTGCTTCTGGCATTTTATCTCGTGGGCTGTATAAGCTCATAGATTATGAAAAATCTTTGAATGATGCAGCCTGTGCAATACATGATTCTGAGCCTATGTCAGATGCAAAACTTTGGCATGCACGCTTTGTGTTGGAAACAATGTCCAACAATGGTCCAATATTGAAGCTTAAACAAACATCTTATATAGTATTGTACAACAAAATGTCGCATGCGCACAACAAAAATAGGATAATTAGATTTTCTACAACAAACTCACGTGCACCTATTTGGTCTAGCTTGAACAAAGTAAAAGCACTATCAATGTGCTTGGGTTTGATCCCCACGGGTGGTAATGTGCGAATTAGCTTTTTTGAATGAATGCCGAATTCTTGAACGATGGCTTTTCGGAGATCGTATACGTTTTTGGCTTTTAGTTGTGCTTTTCGTAGATAGCTTGTAAGATATATAAAGATTGCCAAAGATCATTGTTTAACATCACTCAAGGATCATCTCAAGGAGCTTAAGTGCTCAACGCAAGGAGGTCTGAGGTGATCAGTAGGACGCCATCTTGGAGGAGGCGTTCTCACACTCTTGGAGAAGTTGGTTTCTACATTTTGGTGATTATCTAGAGGAGATTCTGCCAGCTTACCATCAACATACATTGTTGATTTACTATGAGTAGCAAGTCTATTTCTATTCTTACTTGCTAGGTCACTTGTTTCTGATTTAGGTTGATCAGAATCTGGGTTTGTTGTACAACAATTCTAAATTGTTCTTATTCTTCATATTCTCACACACACACACACACTCTTCATACCTCTTAGGCACACAATCTCTTGTATCTAGTTCCTATTTCTACCTAGATACAGATATTGTCAGTTTGCATCATATACACACATTGTAATTTGACATTCATATATGGATAGTGTCGGTGAGCCTCATAGCTTATCGTTACACTTGAAATCTCATCTATTCTCTCACTATCTCTCACTCGTCTATTTTTTAGTATTAAGGTGTGTATGTTAAGGTTCATCTGTTGGAAGATCCTGTAAACTTGTGATGTTTATTGTTATTGTGGCCCACTACCACTTCCAACATATGGTATTCAGACCTTAAAAACCAACATTTGGGATCAGAGCATAGTTGACATACACGCTTAACAAGATGAGTGACTATAGACTTGAGAATGAAGACAAGCTTGAGGGCATGTCTAATTATCCAATGTGGAGTTTTATGATGATGAATCTGTTAGTATCAAAGGACTTATGGAATATTATCAATGGCACTTATCAAGGCCAAGACAAGTTGGAGAAGATGTTGCTTCATCTTCTAGAAGACCTATTGTTCCTATTTCTGCTCAATAGGAGGTTAGTGAAGAAGTAGAAACTCTTTCATCATCAGGAGTTTGTACTACTATCAGATTACGTCCTACAGAAGAGCAATCTAGATGGGATTCAAGGGATGTTTTAGCACTTTCATATATTGCTATGGGAGTTAAGAGGCATATTATAACCCAAATCAGGTCTTGCAGAACCTCTCACCAGTCTTGGTTGGAATTAGAGAATCTCTATGAGAGTAGAAACCTTGCTAGGAAATCTCATCTAAGGAGATAGCTAGCCAACACAAGGATGAAAGTTGGTGAATCAGTTCAGACACATATTTTGAAGCTTAAAGATTTACGAGATCAGTTACTGAATGTTGGAGTCAACATTTCAGATGAAGAGATGGTAAACACACTTCTAAACTCACTTCCATCTACATACCATGCTTTTGTTACTTCTTTATCCCTCTCTACAAGAGATATAGAAATTTCATTTGACGAGCTATAGTTCCTATTACTTCAAGATGAAGATCAACAAAAGGGTATGGAAGAGAATGATGAAGCTATGTTATCATCATCCAAGGGTAAGAAGAAGATGGAGACAAAGAAGAAGAAGAAGAGTCAGCAATCCAAGAAGGAAAGTAAGTCTTTTAATCATAATTCTTCCAATCCTTTTCTTAATGCTTCCTATACACCCAAAGAAAAGTCTTCGACTACATCTAATTCAAACAAAGGAGTATGCCATTAGTGTAAGAAGCCAGGTCATTTCATAGCAGAATGCAAAGAAAAGATTTTCAATGAGAAAAAGAAAGCATTAGGTAATAGTGTTGAAGATTATCCAAAACCTAAATCTTCAAAGGTAGATTCAGATGCATGTGTTACTATTAAAGAAGTAGCTTTTGATCAGGAAACGTTAAATGCAATCTCTGATAATCCTTGCATTTTCAATTCTCGAGCTACTAAGCATATGACAGGTTGCAGAAAGGCATTTTCTTTCCTTTCAAACTCTTCATGTAGAAGAGTGACCATTGCAGATGGTCATGATTTGGATGTTGTTGGTGTTGGAGAAGAACCTTAAGTCCAGAGCAGGTGGAAATTTTACAATTTCCAATGTTCTTTATGTTCCTGAAATAAAGAAGAATTTGCACTCTATCTCAACTTTCTTGTCAGATGGTTATAAAGTAGTTTTTAAGAATTATTCTTGTCAGATCCTCTCACTTGATGAGGAGCATTGTCTACTTCAAGGTGAAAACAGAAGTGGCATGTTTGTGTTATCCAAAATTAGTAATGTTTCTAGGTCTACTATACCTAAGGAGAACATGAAGTTATGGCATGATAGATTTGGTCATATTAGTTACACAACTCTCAAGCGTATCAAAGATCAAGGTATGGTGGAAAGTTTTCCTACTTTTGCTTTACCAGATGATGCAGAGTCATGTGAAGGATGTCTTAAAGGAAAGCTTTATAGACTACCTTTCAAGAAACATAGATTTATCACGGCCACAAAGAAGTTACAAATCATACACTCAGATGTGAATGGTCTGATGAGAAAAGATTCTATTCAAGGTTACATGTACTTTGTTATGTTCATTGATGATTTATCAAGATATTCATGGATTTATGGTCTTAAAGTGAAGTTAGAGGTTTTTCCTACTTTCAAGAAGTTCTTAGCTATGGTTGAAAATGAAAGTTGGTCAAAGATCCAGATTTTGAGAAGTGATAGAGGAGGAGAGTACATGTCTAAAGACTTTAAGTCTTTTCGCAAAGACAGACATATCTTTCATCAACTCACTATTGCTTACACCCCATAACAGAATGGTGTTGCAGAGAGAAAGAATAGGATATGTATTGAGATGATGAGTAGTATGATGTCATCCAAAAGGCTTTCTCCCAAGTTTTGGTTTGATGCAGTACATAGAGCTAATAACATTTTGAATAAGTCTCCCACAAAAGCTTTGAAGGTCATTACACCTTACGAAGCTTATTATGGGAAGAAGCCCAATGTGAGTTACTTCAAAGTTTTTGATTCCCCAGCTTACATTCACATTGAGAAGAAGGATCGTAGTAAGCTTGATGTAAATTCCAGTAAAGCTATCTTTATTGGTTATGCAATTGAAAGCAAAGGATCCAGATTCTATGTTCCAGATACAGGTGATATCCTACTTTCACGCAATGCATATATTGCAAAAAGTCATATTTATCATAAGAAGGAAGAGATTCCAGATTTCATAAAGGCAGATGACTATGCATTTTCCAGAAGGAATTTGGATGCTTACATTCAACCATACAAGGGGGGTGATGAACCTTCTCAAATCCTAAGAGATACAGGTGAAGAGAGAATTTCATTACCTACACTAGTACCTAGTCCATCATCAATACCTCTTGAAGTTTTGACTTATGAAGTTGGAGAAGGTTTTGGAGTTCCAGAAGAAAGAGATACTAAAGAAACAGAAGATATACCAAAACTTTCAAGGGATACACCAAAGTGGTTATATCAAACCTGGAAGGACAGTGGTATAAAGGAATACACATGACGAACCAAAAGTCGGACTAGGAGACAACAAGGAGACTAGATAAATTATGCAGAACATTTTGAGATTCATAATGTTTTAGCACTTAGTTCAGTTGAGAATGAACAAGCTAGTGTTCAATGCACTACAAAGTGATATGATTATCACAAGTCCTAGGATTGCGTTCAAGTACAAAGATGAGTGTATCTACATAAAATAGCAGAAGTACATTAAGAAAATATTGGAAAGGTTTGAGATGATAGATTCCAAGCTTATGTAGACACCTATGGATGTTAATGCATTATTATATTCAGAAGTATATTCAGAACCATTTGATGCTACATTATATAGTCAAGTTGTAGGTTGCTTGATATATCTATGTAATACACGACCACACATTCGGTTTGCAGTTTCTCAAATATCAAGGTTCATACACAGTCAACTCAAATTCTTAGAATACCAACACTTTAGTCATCTAAATTTTTCTAGTTTGCTATGCCTATAGAAATCTAAAATGGTGTCCTCTTTGCCCAAACTTGAGGCACCTAGTAAACATGTATGTGAAGGCTTTATTTTGGGAAAAATTAAGCGGTCCTCCTTTCCAAAAGATGGTTCGGTTTGAGCTACTCAAAAATTGCAGCTTGTTCACAGTGATATCTGTGGTCCTATGCAGACACCCTCTTTTGGAAATTATCTTTACTTCGTGACTTTCATTGACGATTTTTCCAAGCATGCATGGGTATATCCATTGAAACCAAAGTCCAAAGTGTTTATGTGATTCAAACAGTTTCTAGTCTTGGCTAAAAATCTATCAACATGCAAAATGGGCACCCTCTGTTCTGATTGAGGGAGGGAATATATGTCTTCTGACTTTAATGCATTTCTGGCTAAAACATCAGTGTACAATGTCGTATACACCTTAACATAATGGAGTTGTTGAACGGAAGAATAGGTCACTCGTGGAGATGGAGAGGCGTATGGTCAAGGGTTAGGCTTTACCACATAGTTTCTGGCTTGAGGCTATTATGTGTGCATCATATGTACTTAATAGGTGTCCCACTAAAGCGCTATAGTCTATCACTCCATATGAGGCTTGGCATGGTTGCAAGCCATCTGTTTCTCAACTATGTGTTTTTGGTTGTGTGGCATATGCATTAGTGCTTGAACAACATCACAGAAAATTGGATGATAAAGCAGTAAAATGTATGTTTGTTGGGTACAGTTCTGAAAGCAAAGGCTATCATCTATATCATCCACAGACTAAACACATTTTGGTTAGCCATCATGTTGTTTTTGTGGAAGATGCTATTTAGCCCTTACTTTCATGTATGAAGGAGACATCTGTTAGCTCCAAAGACATGTATGATGCTTTGCTACCTCTTTTTACAGGTGGACAGTCTAGCGCTGGTTCTAATGAGGTAACTTCTCAACCTTTACAAGTTTCATATGATGATGTAGATCATTCCATTTTTGATGTAGATCTACATGATGGACTTGTTGATGAGAGACCTGATATTGAGCAGGCAAGAAATATGCCAAAATGGCTCGTGTGGACTTTGTGTGACATCAAATTAAATGAACCTTTGTCTTACCATACTTATTCAAGGTCTCATAGTGCCTCTTTTACATCAGATTGCTATGCTATGGCTGCATCTAGTCTTTGTGATGAGACTGAACCTGTTTTGTTTGATGAAGCACAAAATTCTGAACATTGGATGGTTGCAATGCAATCTGAACATGATGCCATCATGAAAAATGGTAGCTGGTCTTTATGTGACTTGCCTCCTAGAAAGAAGGCCATCGACACTAAGTGGGTATACAAGCTAAAGCATAAACCTGATGTAACAGTTGACAGGTATAAGGCTAGGCTTGTTGCAAAGGGTTATGCACCAGAAAAATTCATTGGTTTGGATGAGACCTTTGCACCTACATGTCGAATGACTACTATTCATAGCATCTGTGCACTTGTAGCTCATCATGATTGGAATGTACATCAGTTGGACATTAAAACAACATTTTTGAATGGTGATTTGCATGAAGAATTGTATGTTTTTCAGCCCCATGTCTTTGTGCAGAAAGGGCATGAAAACCAGGTGTGCAGGTTAAAGAAGGCATTATATGGTTTAAAGCAAGCACCACGTGCTTGGTATGAAAAGATACATGCCTATCTCATTGTACATGGTTTTGAGAAAAGTCCAATTGAAAGCACCTTATATGTTAAGCATGCTAATGATGTGCTTCTGATCATTGTTGTGTATCTTGATGACATGCTGCTCACTTGTCCTCATGACATGCATATTGCTGATTTTTAAGGCTGATTTGCATGCCCCATTTGAGATGTCTAATTTGGGGCATTTGCATCACTATTTGGGCATTGTGTTTATGCAAGTTGATGGTGGAATGGCTTTGTGTCAAATGAAATATATTGACACATTATTGCATCGTTTTGGCCTTGAAGACTATAAGCCTATTGCCACTCCTATGAAGACAGGTTTATGATTGAATCTTCATGATGCTAGAGATGCATTTGATGTTGTACTCTATCAACAGTCCATTGGATGCTCTATTTAATTATGCATTACTCGGCCAGATATTCAATTTGCTATCTCACAGATGAGCAGGTTTATGCATTGTCTAGGTGTCAAGAATTGGCAGGCGATTAAGCGCATCTTTTGCTACTTGAGTGATATCCGGCTACTTGGATTGTTTTATCCAAGGGGGGATCACTACCGCCAAATGTGCATGCTCTTTCTGACAGTGATTGGGCTAGTTTCTATGAAACTCATGTGTTCACTAGTGGCTTTTGCTTCATGATTGGTAGCTCATGTATATCTTGGTTGAGCAAGAAGGAGCCTAATGTGGCCACTTCTAGTTGTGAGGCTGAGTATAGGGCAGCTTTCACAACATCAGTTGAGTGTGTGTGGTTCAGATGCCTTATGGTTGATTTAGGTGTTGGTTAGTCTTCTGCCAACACCATCTTCACTGACAATCTGAGTGCATTGGTAGTTGTGAGGGACCCTGTGTTCCATGCCCACACTAAGCACATTGAGGTGCATTTTCATTATGTCTCTACTGGGGAGATCAGCTTGGCATATGTGCCCATGCAAGAGAACATTACATACCTTTTTACGAAGGCTCTGCCTAGGGAGAAGTTTGAAGCTTTTTGCAAAGCTTTGGGCTTACTTCCTTTTGTGGGTTGATTCCACATAGCTTGGCACTTCCTTATACATGAGTGCTAGCTCGTTCAACGCATCACTCCTAGGGGGTTTCGTTGATATATTTAGGTAGTGATGTGTCTGAACACTCTAGGACTGCCTGGGCACTTTTTTCCCTCTTTAGGAGGTTTTTCCCCCCTTCTTGTATATACGCCTATTGCCCTAATGCCTACTTATCTTTGTACATTCTAGTGGTAATACATTCAATATTGTGTGTTGTGCTCCAAGCTTCTTCTTCTTCCTTGTGTTGTTCATGTGCTTCCACAGACTTCTAACTCCAACAATTTCTTATTACATCATGTAGAGCAGGTGAGCTTGCTAGCATTTGATTGACTTTATTTTAGGAGAAGCTTCTTGGACGTGTTAAAGCATGAGAAATTTGAAGTAAAGTCTTTGGGAGGAAGTGGATGCAAGACAATCAACTTTGGTGACGCTTAAACCTGCAGGTATGTAGCAAAAAATCCACTCTATTGGCAAGCTCTAGCCCTTTGTTCAACCCTTCACCCATATGAACTTCTTCTATGGAATTCCAATCTTATATGTTATAAGAAATCAAATTGCAATTGTGCTTAAATGCCAAAGCGTGGAAGAAACACCTTAAAACAAGGAAAGCCATTGTCTTAATTCCTTACAAAGACATGGGCACTCACTCGCCTTCATTTTAGGAAAGGAAACATAGAATGGATTGGGCGCTCACTCGCCTTGATTTTAGGAGAAAACGTAAAACAAGGAATTGATATCTCATGGGGCGACACCCATGTGGTGAGGTAATTTGCAGATAGCCGACACCTTCTTGGACTTCATATGCAATGGGTGACGCCTTCTTAGGCTATATATATGCAAAAGTGCGAAGCCAGATATCTAGGCGACGCCATTGATCGTGACAAGGTCTTGAGGAACCACTCACATTGGGTGCACGATGCACTGTTCATTTGCAATATTTTGGACGTGCGCTCGCCCAAACACATGGATAATGGAACCCATAACCAAGGCACTCTCTCGCCCACAAGGATAACCAAGGCGATCTCTCGCCCACCTTGTAGATGAAAACTCCACGTGTTATTGCAAATGAGGACCACAAAGGGGGCATGTTTGCCTTATGATGAGCGCTCATCTCCACTTTTTGAGGAAACTCAATAGGAACTACTTTTTCTTACGTACTTGCTTATTTAGTAGCTTAATAAGGATGAATTTGCTTGGCATGATCCAAAGGGCATCTCTTCCCCTTTGTGTGCATGGAAGTAATGATTTGTACAAGGGAGAAGCTCACAATTTTAAGAAACAAGGTGTCCTTACTCTACCACTAGGAAACCTGGCACCCTATCCACTCACTACAAAGATTGGGCGACCACACATTTTCTATGCTCACACCCACCATGGACAAGGACCATTTAGGCGACCACCATCTTTTTGGAGGAGGTGACCACCATCACCACATGTGGAGGAGGCGACTGCCATCTTGAGATATGTGCAAGTTGGGCGACCACACTCTTTTTAGCTGCACCTCATTACTAAGGTGACCACCATCAGGACCACCACTTTGCTCACCACCCTTGTGCAAATCTAGACAACCACCTCCAACCTTTCCCCTCCACATACTCAATCTACTGCCAAGGTGACCATCTAAAGTGCATCAACCTAGACGTCTAAACTCCATAGTCAGGTGACTACTATTTATGAAGGAATATCAAATTGGGTGACTACCGACTTAGTATGGGCTCCACCATGAGCTACTTGGGCGGAAAATGACGGGCGGAGTATATTTTGTCAATAAAGTGTCAGAGTGAAAAGTAATGCAGGGAATACCGTTGCCAAGCTTTGGCGATGTCAGAAGCTGAAATTGGAGGCTTAATTGAAGTTGGATATCAGAGCCATAATTAGTCCACTCCTCCACCTCTTTGGCCACCACTTTGGCGCGTGCAGCACTTAAGGCTAGGATTTGGCAAGGCCACCCCTGACCTCTCTGGAGTCTATATAAACAGATGTTTTGGCACTCATTTGGATGTGATCTCAATCGTGTGGACTATTGCGTATCATCACTACCATCATTTGTTGATGCTAGTTGAGGCTATTTTCTGGTCTACTCTCTACACTCTGTTGCTACAGGCACACTATTGGAGGTCACTCTGTGATGAGTACACAGAGCGTGGGCATCCCAATAGAGTTGGTGATTAGCATTACAGGGTGATTGAGTGGCTTGGATCTAGTCATTGGCATGCATCGGTGAAATTCTTGAGGATCAAGTCATCATCTTTATTGTATTCACTTTGTTGGTCCAACTCTTGTATTGTTGCTAGTTAGTTTTTGGAATGGCATGCTAGCCCACTGTTACATCCTTTTGTAGTATTGTAGCTCTCTGTAATCATTTTCAAAGTTATGAAGTGATTTCCTCTCTCAAGAGCACTTGTTATTGATCCTTTCTCTACAATCGTACATTTTCACTTATATTGGTTTCTCTGTTGTCAGTGAAGGTACCTGCATACAGGTGTCACAGGGTATACTGCCCTAAGGAGAACCCCCCTTGAGTAGATGGAGTACTGGAAATGTAGACAATTTGATATTGCTGGAAGTGGATACCCCTGTACCTCCTCTACACATCCTAAATAGAAGATACATGAGGGTGGCACTTCGAAAAGCGTGATTTTGCTTTATTTACAAAATCGTGATTTTCTATTTTTATAAATCATCGCTTTCTAAAGAGATCTATTATTTTTACAAAAATAACTAAAAATACTATTGAAGTGTTTCAACGGCGATGCACCACAGTGCGCTCTCCTTCTCGAGAGCTCCATGACGATATGCTCAGAGTAGAAAACCGAGCTCCTGAGGCCGCACACAGTACTCCGCACAGAGGCTGTAGAATACGCAGAAAATACAGTACACAGGGAGCACGAAGACGGACTTCTTAGGTCTTACAAATGCGGTCGAACTTACCATCCGTGACTGACCAGGCCACTATATGTTTTATTAAAGAACATATAAAAAGAAGTGTCCGGTGGCCATTTGGCCTTTCACATGGACACTAACGGTAACAATCTCCCACTAAAGGCCAATATGGCCAGAGTAGCTATGGGAGACAAAATAAAGAATGATAAAGAATACCTGAGTGTAAGTATACAAACTATACCTCCCACCTGATGGGCATGTTACACAGTATAAAAGTGACTGCGTAAGATCAGAATCAAGTAACCCCCATCAAGTGACAACAGTGTCGAAAGCTATCATGTGGTAGAGCTTTAGTCAAAGCATCTGCAGCATTATCTCGAGTGTGAACCTTCTCAAGAATAATGCTCTCAGTGGCTAAGCAATCTCTAGTGAAGTGATACCTCACCTCAATGTGCTTGGTCTTTGCATGATAGACCGGATTCTTAGCCAAAGCAATGGCACTCTGACTATCACTGAGCAAGTGAGGTACATGCTGAGGTAAACCCATATCACAAGCAAGACGAGAAAGCCACAATGCTTCCTTACATGCCTCACTTGCTGCAACATACTCTGCTTCTGTGGTGGAAACAGCTGTACATTCTTGAAGACGAGATCTCCAAGAGATAGCACCTCCAGCAAAATGAAAAATGTATCTTGATGTAGACTTACGATTGTCTACACAACCAGCATAGTCAGAATCTGTGTAACCAATAATGGATGCTTTCCCTCTACCTAAGCATAGACACTTGTCCTTAGTGGCACTCAGATATCTCAAAATCATTTTGACCGCTTCCCAATGTTTCTTGCCAGGATTAGACATATATCTGCTCACAACTCCCACTGCAAATGCAATGTCTGGTCTCGTAGCTACCATAGCATACATGAGACTACCAACAGTAGACTGATAGGGAATTTTGGTCATGAATTCCTTTTCCTCATCTGATTTGGGGCAGTCATCCTTGCTCAATTTCACATATGTGGGTAAAGGTGTACTCAATGCCTTTCCACCCTGCATATTGAATCGGTGAAGTACTTTGGATATGTACTCACTTTGAGACAAGTATATGCATCTTTTACTCCTATCACGAGTAATGCGCATGCCAAGAATATGTTTGGCATCCCCCAAATCCTTCATATCAAATGTCTGACTCAACTTCTTTTTGAGAAGTGACAAATCATAAGAGGACTTCCCAGCAATCAACATATCATCGACGTAAAGTATCAAGCATATCAAGCTGCCATCAGAACATCTCTTTGTGTAGAGACAATGATCCTCATTGCTCCGAGAATAGCCTTGGGACTTAATAAAAGCATCAAACTTTTGGTACCATTGTCTAGGAGACTGTTTAAGTCCATACAAGCTCTTCTTGAGCTTAGAAACTAGACTTTCCTTGCCAGGAACTACATAACCCTCTGGTTGTTCCATATAGATCTCATCTGTAAGATCTCCATGCAAGAAAGTTGTTTTCACATCCATTTGGACTAGCTCTAAGTCCTCCATTGCAACGAATCCAAGCAACATGCGCAAAGTAGTCATCTTGACCACTGGAGAGAAGATTTCCTCAAAATCAACACCATGTTGTTGCTTAAAACCCTTTGCAACAAGTCGTGCTTTATATTTTGGAGAAGCACTATCTGATGTGAATTTCAGCTTATATACCCATTTACATGGTAAAGCTTTTCTGCCCTTTGGCAAACGTACTAAGTCCCAAGTACCATTCTTGTGAATAGAATCCAACTCACTCTTCATGGCACGCTCCCACTTGACATGATCCTCTGTCTGCATAGCCTCTTTGTAGCAAGAAGGCTCACCGGCATCTGTTAGCATAACAAAATCTAAACCTGGAACATATCTATCAGGTGGATATGAGACACGTGTAGAACGTCTCAATGGTTGCTGAATAGGAACATGTGCAGACTGATCTGAATGGATATTCTCTTGAACTTCCCTATGTGCAGTATTTTTATGCATGCTAACCGGAGGACTAGTATCCTCAAACACCACTCTTCTCACTTCAACCTCCTTAATGGGCTGTTTATGCATCTTAGACTCATTAAAAATGACATCACTACTTCTGATCACTGACCGTGTTTCAGGATCCCATAAGCGATATCCAAATTGTCCTTCTCGACCATATCCAAGAAAAATGCATTTCTTTGACTTATGGTCCAACTTTTGTCTAAGATTCTTGGGTATATGAACATATGCTTCACATCCAAAAACTGGAAGATGATCATAATATGGTGGTTTCCCTGTCCATAACTCTTGTGCCACTTTTAGACCTTTTGCAGTACTAGGTGAAAGGTTAATCACGTGAACTGCAGTCAATACTGCTTCTGCCCAAAAATCTTGTGAGAGGTTTGCATGATGCAACATAGAGACTACTCTATCTTGAATAGTTCTATTCATCCTCTCAGCTACACCATTCTGTACTGGGGTATAAGGAGTTGTAAACTCTCTACGAATCCCTCTAGACTGACAGAAAAAGGCTGAATTCATGTGAGGTATACTCACCCCCATTATCTGAACGTAAAGCCTTGAGCTTAGTTCCTTTTTCAGTCTCAACTGAAGCAAGCCATTTTCTGAAAGTAGGAAATACATCATCCTTTGATTTGATAGGATATACCCAGACTTTTCTAGTAGCATCATCTATGAAAGTGATAAAGTAAAGAGAACCACCTAAGGACCTAGTGGGCATAGGACCACACACATCTGTATGAACAAGATCTAAAGGCTGAATTGAAGAGTCAATGTGGATTCTATGCACATTTCTGGTTTGCTTTCCATATTGACAATGCTCACAAAATGAAAAATCAGAGAAAGATAACACAGGTAAGTAGCCAGAACGAGAAAGATTTTCCATTCCACTACGAGATATATGGCCCAAACGACCATGCCAAATACAAGCCATAGGCTGTTCAGTAACAACTAACAAGTGTTCTTTTTGTGATACAAATACAGGATAAAGTGAGCCAACTTTGCTTCCTTTTGCAATAACCATATTGCCCTTTGATATACGAAAGGACTGAGCATAGAAGACCGCCTTGTAACCAAGGTCATCAAGTTGACCAACTGACATCAAACTGCGTGATAACTGAGGTACATGGCGTACATTATGCATAGTAAATTTTGAACCATCAATGAACTGCACAACCACATCTCCAATCCCCACAACATCACACTGGTAAGAGTCACCAAGTCTCACGGTACCAAGAGACTTTGCTGCATAATTAGAGAACCATTCTCTATGTGGTGTCACATGGAAAGAAGCACCAGAATCTAGCAGCCAGGTGTGGGAAAGAGAATCAGCCATAAGTGCCTCAGATGGCACAGTACTATCAAGTGTCAACACACCATCTTCAATCTTCATAGTCGAAGTAGATGGTGCAGGTAACTGTTTAACATGCCCATCAACATTCTGTCATTTACCTTTAGCATTCTTTAATGCATAACAGTCTTTCTTCATGTGTCCTTTCTTATGACAATAATGGCATTCGATATCCCTCTTCCTTGATTTACTTCTACTCTTATTCCGTTGACCATTTTTTTCCTTGTTCTTGCTCCTGCCACGTTGTTGATTCTTTCCTTGGTAAGAATCACGAACATTATATGCATCTCCACTCTGAGTGCCAACCATAGATTTTCTACGAATCTCCTCACTCAAGAGTGCTCCACATATGTCATCATAGACGAGTTTACCACCAGGTGCACTGTTGCTAATAGCCGTGCAAAACGTATCCCATGATGATGGTCGGGTGCATAACAACAATACTGCTTTCATTTCATTATCCATATCCATTTTCTGAGCCAGTAACTGGGAGAATATATAATCAAACTCATTTAGATGAGCAGCAACACTATCTGTGTCCTTCATACGAAGGTCATATAATTTTCTCATCAGATACACTTTATTTGATGCCGTCTCTTTTTCATATGTATTGCATAACTTCTTCCAAAGCTCCTCTGCACTTTCACAGTCTAATACTGTAAAGTAAACATTATCTGCCAAGTGCAAGCGAATGGTAGACCTGGCCATTTCATCTAACTCATCCCAATCATCTTCATCCATGTCAGCAGTCGTTTTTGAAATCCCATTTATTGGCTTCCATTGCCTCCTTTGAATCAGCACATCTTTAATCTGATTCTTCCATAGAGCAAAGTTTGTGCCATCAAATTTTCGGATCTCAAAATGGTCTTTGCCCTGCAAGTTATAGCTCCTCCTCGGAACACTAGCACTAGACCCTGATCCACCGGATGTGCCTGAGACCTCTGATGCCATGATTGTAGAGAACTAAATAGAATGATAATGGAGCTAGAAGAGTCCAAACAACAACAAATAAGTGTATCAAGGAGTAAATCGACCACTGTATAGTTGACTAAACCAGAAATCTAGAAAAATTTTGCTAGAGTATCCTCTGCAAAATTAGCATATGACCAGTGTCAAAGTATCATAAAACTGCAAGTACTAACATGTCTACCTGCATAGTGAATCACTGACTCCACTGCATATAATCCGTTACCCAATAGAAGCCAACTAGGCTTATCGAGCACCTATGAACAACTATCATACATCTCCTATGGCGAGGCTGGGTAAGTCTTCCACCTGCATCACCGAAGAGACCACGACATCTGGGTGTCTCCCAGTTAAGAAAACCTCACCACGACCCTCTTTATCAAACGTAAAAGGCTTTATGCAAAGAACGTAACCGCTATATCAATGACCACATGGACGTACATAAGCGGTATCCATAGAAGCATACATGGTGTGTATGTGCTCAATATATGCAGTAAACTGACACTAAAAGGCTAAATACACAGCCCAAAAAACTAGCCAAAACACCTGCAAGTGTCTGTCAACTCTGATGTTTTAGGCTTTAAAAACCTGCATAAATTTGCAGCGACTGCTCCCACCAAAACTGAAAACCCCTCAAGAAACCTGTAGTTTTACGAGTGTGGCTGAAAATACAGCCCCAAAGGTTGATATTTATTGTCTGAGAAGTACAAGGAACACTCTTCTTGATGTTCTTGGACCTGTGCGAAGAGAACTATGTGCAAAAGTACTCCGAAATGGCTCCAAAAAACACCCCAAAATTGCTTCAGAAATAGGCTTTGAAAGCAAAAAATGAAGCTTTGAGGGACCAAAACTTGTTCAAGGTAATGTCAACCTTAGTCTTTCCCCTTCTTCAAACACCACAAGAGTGTAGCTTAGTGGCAAGAGATTGCCACCGTTAAGTGAGCTCTGGGGGGAACAGTACTGGGATGGGTGACATCTCGGGAAGTATCGGGAACCTCTATATTCCTTGACCGTTGAGGTCCTCCCTCGCGCGCAGCCAACGGCGCCAACGGTGACTTCGGTGACTCGAATGACAAGGTATGCCAAGGTCTATGCCTTGGTCGCTGCCCTAGTCGTAAGCCTGGGGGGAGGGGGGTGCTCGCTTCGCTCGCACAAAAGGAACAAAGCTTTTGCCTCGAACTGCTCTGATACCAGTGAAGTGTTTCAACGGCGATGCACCACAGTGCGCTCTCCTTCTCGAGAGCTCCACGACGATATGCTCAGAGTAGAAAACCGAGCTCCTGAGGCCGCACACAGTACTCCGCACAGAGGCTATAGAATACACAGAAAATACAATACACAAGGAGCACGAAGACAGACTTCTTAGGTCTTACAAATGCGGTCGAACTTACCGTCCGTGACTGACCAGGCCACTACATGTTTTATTAAAGAACATATACAAAGAAGTGTCCAGTGCCCATTTGGCCTTTCACATGGACACTAACGGTAACAACTATCTTCTAAATATTCTTCTAAATATCTCCAAAAATATTTGGATAAGTCCATGTGCATTCACACCCTCATGAATCTTCACCTACTAAATCAAAAACACAAAATACATTAAAACCCTCAAGACATTAAAATCCATTTAACATTCCATTATTCCATAAAGTATAACAAGAGGACCAATTACTTGACAAGCATATCAATACAATAGGCAACATGGCCAAGGACCTAGTCTATATTGTCACATTGAACATAAGTATACAAATCACAACACTAGAAATTGCCCTTACAACCAACAGTCAAGACCATTTCTCCCACCTTAGTATAGATCGTATGGATATCTTCCAAGAGATCAAGCCAAAGAGGTTTCAAGGTATGTGCCATATCAAGGACAGTCCATGGCACCAAGGACTTACAAATGTCAAGGCTACTCACAACCTCAACCACTGCTAGGACAACAACCCGCGCATCCACAAAATGCCGTACTTGTTAAATATGCACAACCTGAAGAAAATCCAGAGAGAGCCATGGTTCCTATGTTCCCATTTACAGGTACAAAAAACCTCAATCCAGGATATGGCCAAAGCTATGGAGACTATTACTCTTATGACCCGAGCTTCATAGAGTGTGAATCATCATATGAGCAAGAATACTATGAACATGATGGTTATGGAAACTTGTATGGGTCATAATACTAGATTGCTACAACAAACATTTCAAGATATATTTGCCACTAGATTTTGGGAATATCACTAAGAGGTTTTTAATTTGAGACCTACAACTTATCGCATTTATTGGCCTACCAAACACTACAGTACACAAAACATTACCAAAATTGGCAAACCAACATGCAACATACAATTGAATGGCAATAATTAGAAGCAAATCTAGCACAATGCTTGCACATAGTAGATAATTCTTTAGCCATAAACATTTTACACAACTACATTGGTCACTCTCAACAACAAAGGTCTATCAGGGATGACAAACATGAGAGGGAGGGGAGTGTTGGAAGTCAAGGCCAAGCTGGAAGAGCATCAAGTGGAGGAGATAACAATCACAGGAGAAGAAGGAGAACATGAGAGAAGTCCCATAGTTCAAATGTGCATAAAGACTCAATTGTTTGTAAAACAATGATTTTTATCACTAATGCATTGTATAAAAGTCCCACTTTTGTAAGTAGATGCTCCATTTTCGGCAAGCCAAGGAGTCGTCAAGCTTGAGGAATCAACTATAATCCATGTTTCAAATTTTATAATTCTTGGAGATTGTTTGAGCCTTCAAATGAGCCTTAGGACCTAATTTTTAACTATGTCAGACACCAAGTTTGAAATAAAAAAAATTCACCTAAAAATTATAAAATAGCTAGAGATCTCATTTGAGAGGTTCGACTTTTGATTAGCCTTTTGGAGAAGAGAGTTTGTATGAGATAGAAAGACATTGTACTCCTATGAAGCAATAGACATATCCATTATTCCTCTCTATTGGCTCTATCTTCTATTTGTATATGTGTGTGCATCTAGTGTGCTTCTCACCTTCAAAACTATGCACACCAGTCGATCACAATCTTTCTATCATCTTCACGTCTCCATGGATTAACAATTACAAGGTAGTTCTTCATTGATGTTGATATTCATCATTGCTCTATGAGTGACATAGGGTTTGTTGCAAGATGCAAAGAACTCATGTTCTCACCAAATATGTGAGACAATGAATTCATCTCTAGATCAATATATAGTTTCTTAGTCCACATGGCTTCTTAGGTAGCATTATCCAATCCTATATATTGAACTTCTATAGATGAAAGAGCAAAAATAGGGTTACTTCCATGATGAAAAAGAAATGAGTTTAGAACCTGCAAATGAAAGACAACCAAAGGTACTATTCCTATCATCTCTTGATGGTGCCCAATCTACATCAGAAAATATTTTTATATCTATATCAAAGTTATAAGAAGAGAATTTGCCTTCATTGATTGTCCCTTTGAGATACTTGAGTATCCTTTTGACTACTTGCATGTGTGGCTTCCTAGATCAGTGCATAAACTAACTCAAAATGCTCACACTATAGCTTATATCAACTCTTCTAATAGTAGCATAATTGAGACTCCCAATTAGGCTTTGATATATTTTTACATCTTCGATGCATTCACATTCATGAGCATGAATTTGGACTTCACTTCCATGGGTGTATATGTAATTTTCACATTTCCAATTTTTAACTTTGTAAGCATGTCTTTGATGTAATTTCTCTAAATAAGATGCATGCCATGCTTTGTATACAAGACTTCCAATCCAAGGAAGTATTTTAGCTACCTTAAATCACCTATCTTGAATTATTCCTTCATTTGATGTATGGCTACAATCCTTGGCAAAAAAACTATCGAGTTTGTTTTAGACCACAAGCATGATACATGGCTCATTGGCATCAATCGTAGGTGATCAAAGTTATATTGTCAATTCATGTACTTGACCTCCTATGGGTTTATGAAGATGTGTTATATTGTCAATTCATGTACTTGACCTCCTATGGGTTTATGAAGATGTGGAACATCAGATAAATAATGAAAATATGACTAATTTTCATGCAAACAAGCAGAACAAAGCACAAGAAAGAATCTCCACTTGATAAATAGGGGATGTGACACAAAAGTCTACTAGTAGATGCACCAAAGCATGAAGAAAAAAAGAAGAAAAATAGATTAGAAAATGGTATGCATTAATTCCTAGGAAAAATAAGTTAAAACATCCACGAAAAACATCCTCTCACAAATGAGCCCATCGTTATTTATATCTTCGGGATGTTCAAATTTATGCTCTAATAATTATCCTAGTTTTGAAAAAAAAGGTGCTTCTTATAGGTTTCTACGCAAAAAGGGATATAATCCTATGGAATGCAAAAAATAACTTAAAATTTATAATTTTTGTTTGGGTGTCCTTTCCAAGATCTTCATACACATTCTTCAAATTGATCACAATATGCCATTTCTAGTTAGCAACCCTACCCTCTCACCTTACTTTATTTAATCCTCCATAGATCTCTTAGTGGGGCTTAGGGCATATCAGTTGTTCTATAGCTATCTATTTTTCTATAGCTATCTTTTGGTCTTGTGATGGTTGCAATTGTGGAAGTTGATCTTGAAGATTCTTCTGTAGCAAGAAAATAGCTTGCTCAATAATTATATTGTCTTTTGGTGGTTGCAATTGTGGAAGTTGATCTTGAAGATCCTTCTGTGGCAATCAGATAGCTTGTTCAGTAATTATATTGTCTTTATTTTCCATATACTACTTAG
The DNA here is from genome assembly GCA_020310875.1 of Ceratopteris richardii. Classification (NCBI taxonomy): domain Eukaryota; kingdom Viridiplantae; phylum Streptophyta; class Polypodiopsida; order Polypodiales; family Pteridaceae; genus Ceratopteris; species Ceratopteris richardii. Next base: position 98,627,167 of record CM035421.1, on the reverse strand, counting down.
CGTTGAAGTTAAAGTTGTGGGGCAAGATGTGTTTCATAAAACAAATTTCGCATTAGTGATTCTTGAGCTCTTTATTAATTTTTATGAGATGACTAGGTTTGAGTAGAGATGACTAGATTTAGCTCGAAGTAGAGGTCATGCACCTTAAGTGTTTTGTCACTTATTTTTTTGCTTCTACATTAGTCCTTGTTTTTCGTGTCCTTATGTTCATTTAATTTATTCTAGTATCTTAAATCTTACCCCATTCTTAATCTTGATCTCTACATGCCCTTTTTGTCTCTCTGCATTGTCAATTAGAGATTAACATAGGTACTTTGTCTTGATACGAGTGGTTATCATCTTTAAGGTATGAAATTGGAATGTTATCATGCACTCTAAGATAATTCTTATTCTTAGTTTATTTTGAGTCAGCAAAATCTTAATGAACATATCTTTACAATCCCTAATTAGTTTCTATCTCTAATGAGGTTGGTAGACTATATGTAGTCTTTGGGGCATCCACCACCTTCTATGGATGCATAACTCGCATGAGTGTTATTAGAGTAGTTATGCACAACTTGGAGGATCAAAAACAAAGGAAAGGAGCTATAGATGGGCATGTTATGGGCTGCAAGGAAGATCTAGAGTGTGGCTCAAAGGAGTAAGCACACAGAGTTATGTTTGTCCGTAGGTTTCAAGTCTCTTCTGAATCCTATTTCACAATCTCCTGTCACGTGATCGCTCATGCGGATCTATTTTTTTTTGTTGCTTTTTGCTTTTGCAGAGTTGTCTTTATCCAGCGAATCTGCTTTTTGGTTTCTAGTCCACGACTCCATGTAGCACCCGCGATGCAGAAGTAGTATGCTCAATCGCGGCTTTGAACACGAAGTAAAAGGAGACGGACGCATACGATTACTGCTTTTCAAGGCGAAAAGCTATGCCCTCCCAAATTATGTGTGAGCACGCTAACGTGTGCGCGTTTTACACACACACACGAGTTAGAAAAACGGGCTACTTGCGTGTAGCGTCCACGACAATCCCATTATCGGAAATCCAGAATGCGTATGTATTATGCTGCATTCTCTGTTTCTTATGAAGCAACGGGAGATGGCTCTCTCTCTCTCTCTCTCTCTCTCTCTCTCTCTCTCTCTCTCTCTCTCTCCGGGATTCTGATGCAGGATGACTCCAACACTGATGAAGCCAGAAAGCATCGTACGTTGCGCTATATTTCCAGGACCATCATCGCTCGGTCCGTAATGTGGTCTTGCATTCACTATCTTACATTTCACTCCATCACCGCTGCCTGTTTCTTGACGGAGGTGATGTTTATACACTTTCTCTTAGCCCAACGGCGACGTGAGGATCAAAGGATGTTTTACTGCAACAGACTGTGTCTACTCAGTACCACACTCGAGCTTTGGACATGGAAAGGAACGCCAGTTCTGAAAAGGGAGCGGCCTACATACGGACGAACTGTTCCACAGAGAAATGGACAACTTCAAATGAAGAGTCTCAGAGTGGCGGATTCTGTTTTACTCTTTTCTTTCTTTACTTAACAAGCTGAAGAGGATAAGGTAGCCATCAGGGATAGAAGCTCGAGTCCCACATCATGCCGTACTGTCAAGAGAAATACTGGTGACGATTCCTACATCATGCCGGCTACTTTCTTTTACTTGCTTGAGTTCCATATGTATTGAAGACCATGATGTATGTTTGAATCGGTTATCTATCTTCAATGTTTTTTTCTTTTATGGAGGTTTCGCAAACGCCTATTCCTCCGAGCTTTAACTTTGAAAGAACAACTATACAGGTGAATGAGCATAGTACCTGCATGACGTATTTCACAAAGCAAAAATTAAACAAGATTACAACTGGTTTAACGTGTCCAAAGCTATTACATGTCAGCCCAAGGATTGAACTATGAACCTCCACCTCAAGAGACCAAAAACTCAACCACTAGAACAATGGAATGTGAACATCTATCTTCATTGTTGCATAACTAAAGAGAAATACAGAGAAAACAGTTCACACAGAGAGAGATAGAGAGAGAAAGTACATGAAAAATCTGCATGAGTTCTATCATGAGAGAGCAAGAAAGTTCAAAGAATGGAAAAAATGTGCATGAGTTCTAGCATGAGAGTGCAAGAAAGGGCAAAGAATGAAACCAGTGTGTAGGAGAAGACTGGATTGCGAAGGTATGGGAGCAACATGAGAAGAGGGACGTAGACGTAGTGTGGAAACATTGAAGTGTGGATGAAGAACATGGTGTGGAGTACATCAAAGTGAAATAAAGGAATTTTGTGAAGGAGATGAGACGTAATTGCAACCAAGGCTAACTACATGAAGTTTGAATGTTTCAATGTGATCCTAGAAATAGAGTGGGGTATGAAGCTCATGTGATCTAAGGTGTCACCTAATTTAATGATTGAAATTTTATTTGCTGATAGTCAAAAAGAGTTTTTTGTTCCAAGATTTAGAGGTTGAGACTATATAATGTAGCTAAACATTCTAGCTAAAGTTAGAGGTTGAGACTAATGATGTAGCTAGTGATGGGAAAAACTAAACTAATTTAAGTTGCTAGTGATGGGAAAAACTAAACTAATTTAAGTAATATGTCAGTCAAATAGATCAACTATAAGCACCAAAACCAGCAAAAGCATCAACTTTATGTTTGCAAATTTGCAGAATTCACGTACATGATTCGTGTGCCTTTCTTTGCAAGTACCTCCATATATCTCTTAAACCCTAAATGGATCCTTATTTTATTTTGTACATTGTTGGAAACACTTCATTACCTCTTCCTTCCTATGAACGTGTAAGATAAATTAAAATGTCTTGTATCATAAAATTCATAAAACCAAAAAATGAAAAAACTTGATCTTGTTACTTACCAATAGCACTTCATAAACATAAATGGGACCTCTACAAAAAAATTGTAGAGGTCGTAGCCCATACTATGATAGGGCCTTTTTTGGCTTGTCTATGCCACGGCAACCCTATACTAACACATATGGGCATTAAACACATGTTATATGTGGTAAAATTACTTGATAAAGTTTTGTAGGTTATTCTATCATATGTACATTTATAGATGGGAGTATGAGGGACAACTAACATAAAAAATTACCAATTATCTTCTCACATGCTGAAGGTGGGTCAGCCATGGCCCAAGCATGCAAAAACATTGCCCATCCATAAAAATGCAAGGATGGACTACAAAAATTTTATAGGGTTCATCCTCATGTTTCTTTGATTGGGCATTTTTTAGCATGTTCAAGCCATGCAAACCACATGCTAACACATATCGACACCAAAAAAAAGATCTTTTATAGGATAATTATACCGGATGATGATTTCCAATTAGTTATCTATCCTTTGTATACTTAAGATGCAGTATGAAGGAGACCACATGTTAATATTGTCTCACATGATATAGAGTGGGTTAAAAAAGGTTTTTAGAGGCCAAGAAAAGGCTAGCCACAAAAGCAAGCACTACAAGATCTGAGGGCATAAGGACGTTGTCCATATCGATGGTCAGGCCTCTGCATCGGTATGATCATTGGAAATGCCTGAATAGATCATGTTAGGGATACCAAAGGTCACTTGATTGTTCGTATAGCCATTTAAAATCGATCGTCGTTATATGCACTGGGCATCGATATAAGCGTCGATATAGGCATCGATAATTTGCTAGAAATTACCAACACTCATATCGGCGCCTATACCTATGCCTATACCCATGGTGTCTTTAATGAAAACGGGACCCGAGAGCGAAAATTTGACATTTTGCACATTTTTAATCAAGTAGTGCTCTTGTCAAGTTTGCATGCAACTTGCATTATGTCCTGCATTATCTTGTGCACACACACACAGATCTCTCTCTATACATACACACTCTCTCTCTAGATCGATAATCTTGGTAAGTGATGCACGTACTCTTTCACCCTTTATCTTTCTCTATAATTTTTGTTTTATAATTTCTCTTCTCTTTGGTTTTGCTGGAACTTGTTGGCATTAATTCTTTGGAATTTAATGAGATGACATTGATTGAGATTTGATAGCAACGATTCAAAAAATTACATCAATATAAGTGATTGTTTTCTTCTCTATTGATAGAGAGTGAGAGAGAGAGAGGCAGAGAGAAATGAAAGAGAGAGATGAAAGAGAGATAAAGGGAGAGAGAGAGAGAGAGAGATGAAAGAGAGAGAGAGAGAGAGATGAAAGAGAGAGAGAGAGATGAAAGAGAGAGAGAGATGAAAGAGAGAGAGACAAAAGAGAGAGTAAGAGAGATGAAAGAGAGAGAATGAGAGAGAGAAAGAGAAAAGATAGAGATAAATACACACACATAAATGTAAATGATTGTTTTATTCTTTATTAGAAATAGAGATAGAGAGAGAGAGAGACAAAAAGAGAGAGAGAGAGAGAGAGAGAGAGACGAAAGAGAGAGAGAGAGAGAGAGAGAGAGAGATAAAGAGAGAGAAAGAGAGAGAGAGAGAGAGAGAGGTACCTACACACACATATTCATGTATATGCATACATACACACACATACTCATGTATATGCATACATACACACACATATATACACACATGCATATGCATACATACACGCACACACATATACACATATGCATACATATACATATGCATACATATACATATAAATTCACACACATATGTACACACACATACATACACATATACATAACATACATATGCATACATACATTCACACACATATGTACACACACATACATACACATACATATGCATATATTACATACATGCTCACGTGCATACACATACACACACATACATACACATATGCATAAAACATACTCACATACATATTACATACACACATGCATATTCATGCATATGCATGCATGCATACACACATATACATACACACTCACATACATATACAGACACACTCACACTCACATGTATACATACACATTCACACCTATACACACACACACACTCACATACATATTACATACACACACATATGCATACACACATGCAAATGCATACATACATAAGAATGATCTTTTTCTTCTTCTATTACAGAAATAGAATATGCAAGAATGACCTAATACAACAATACAATGAGTACAATATATGAAGAGCAGTACATTAAGAAAGCCCTAATGTTCACAAATGGTTGAGTTGGAAATAAAAAATGTTCCATCACTCTTAATAGATAAATCTAGTAAATCTCACAATAGTATCCCTGACATATATCGATGTAGCCACTATACATGTCAAAGAAATAAAAAGTGGTACGTGTCATCCTTGATAATCACATTTTTAACTTGTTATCTGAAAACCCCCCCTCAAGCTCATATCATGTCCTGTAATCCAAGCACCTTCCCGAACTTCTTGAGCATCTCTACTCCAAGAGCTTCAATAAAAATATCAAGTAACTTCTCATCTATCCTCACATAAGGAAGATAATATCACCTACTAATGCCTTCTCTTGATGAAGTGATAACTAGATTTTGTGATAAATGTATGCTATTGAGATTATCACAATAAATGATGATAGGCTTTTGCACTTCTACACCTAAGCATGCAAGTAGCATTTATAGAGATGATGCCTTACATGCTTCCATTGCACTGCCTCTATACTTAGCCTCTCTACTTGACAAAGCAAGAATGGGTTGCTTCTTATTGGTCCATGTAACAACAATACTCCTAAGTTAAAATAGAAAATCGCTAATAGATCTTCTATCTATAATACAAAGTAGCACTCACATAGCATAAAGTGCATCTCAAAGCATCTAATATGGTTTCTTGAGAATGTACATAAACTAACTCTAAGTATCTAACTTAAAATTATGGTCTAATGGCATAGAAATTGGCTTACAATTAGCCATACCATACTTTTGCAGCATACTCAATGCATATTGCCTTTGGGACAGTCATTGTTTGAGTTTGAGGTCTATGGAAGCACGTGAACACCACAAGGAAGAAGAAGAATCTTGGAGCACAACACAACACTGAATGAATTACCATATGAACATACAAAGGTAAGTGACCAATTAGGGTTATAGGAGTATATACAAGCCAAGAGAAAAAAAAAATTCTAAAGAGGGAAAACGCTACCCCAGTGGTCCTACGTGTGTTCACACACCACTACAAAAATATATCAATAAATCCAACCTAGGAGTGATGCGATGAACAAGGAGCTGGCATTCATGTATAAGGAACTACCAAGTTATGTGGAATGAGATAAATCCACAAAAGGAAGTAAACCCAAAGCTTAGCAAAAACCTTCAAACTTCTTCCTAGGCAGAGCCTCTATGAAAAGGTATGGAACGTTATCATGTGTGGGCACATATGCCAAACTCAGCTCTCCACTAGAGAACCTCTGCCTGAAATAATGATAGTGCACCTCAATGTGCTTTGTGTGAGCATGGAAAATAGGGTTCTTTGCAATTATCAATGCACTATGATTGTGAATGAAGATGGTGGAGGAACCAGAGTGACCAACACCCAAATCAAACAAAAGACATCTAAGCCAGAAACACTCAATAGTGGTTGTGAAAGCTTCCCTATACTCATCCTCACAACTAGAAACGGCCACAGAAGGTTACTTCTTGCTCAACCAAGATATGCATGAGCTATGAAGCATGAAGAAAAAATCACTAGTGGACACATGAGTGTCATAGCAACTAGCCATGAGTAAAAAAAAGCATGTAAATCTGGTGGTAATGATCCCCCTTGGGATAAAATAATCTAATTAGCTAGGTAGCACTCAAGTAGAAAAAGATTCATTGAACTGCCTACCAACACTTGACCCTTGGGCAAGCATGCTCATCTAAGAGACAACAAATTGAATACGAGACCGATTTATGCATAAGTAAATCAAGCATCCAACAACCTAATAATAGAGAAGAACATCAAATGCATCTCCAACATCATAAAGACTCAACCGTAAAACTATTTCCATAGGATTAGTAATAGGTAAGCAATCTTCAAGGCTAAACCACTACAACAATGTGTCAATATATTTTGTTTGACACAAAGTTACTCCCCCATCAACTTGCATAAACGAAATGCCCAAATAATGATGTAAATGCCCCAAATTTGACATCTCAAAAGAGGCATGAAAATAAGCCTTAAATTTAGTAATATGCTTCTCATTAGGATCAGTGAGTAGCATGTCCATCAATGTACACAATTATGACTAGAAGTACATCATATGCATGCTTAACATATATGGTGATCTCAATCAGACTATTCTCAAAACCATGTGCAATCAAGTAGGCATGTATCTTTTCATACGAAGCATGTGGTGCTTGCTTCAAACCATATAATGCCTTTTTCAACCTGCAAGCTTTGTTTTCATGACCTTCGTGCACAAAACCACGGGGCTGAAATACATACACTTCTTCATATAAATCACCATTATGAAATGCAGTTTCAATGTCCAACTGATGTACATTCCAACCATGATGAGTTGCAAGTGCATAGATGCTATGAACGGCGGTCATTTTGCAAGTGGGTGCAAAGGTCTCATCAAAATCAATGCCTCTCTCTTGAGCATATCCTTTTGCAACAAAACTAGCCTTATACCTATCAATTATTCCACGATGCTTACATTTTAGCTTATATACCCATTTAGTGCCAATGGCCTTTTTACATGGAGGCAAACCACATAAAGATCAGGTACCATTCTTCATAATAGCATCATATTCCGATTGCATAGTAGCCATCAAGTTTTTTGAATTTTGTGATTCATCGAAAGAAGCAGGCTCATTCTCATCACAAAGACTAGAGGCAGCCATTACAAAGTAGTTTGATGCAAAGGAAGCACTATGAAAGCCTCAAGGAGTATGATATGAGAAAGGTGCATCTAATTCTCTATCTCTCAAAGTCTGCACCAACCATCTAGGCATAGTTTTTGCCTCCTCTATATCAATCCTCTCATCAATAATTGCATCATGTAAATATATATGAGGAATGGAATGATCATCATCATCATCATTTAGAGCTATAAAGGCTTAAAAATTGCATCATTCGGATCAACACTTGTCTGGTCAACTGTAAAAAGAGGAAGCTAAGTGTCATACACAACTCTAGAGCTAACTAAAGTTTGCTCATTACATGAAACTAATGGTTGAATTGCATCTTCCAAAAAAACAACATCAGGGCTAACCAAAATGTATTTAGTATGTGGATGATTTAGACAATAGATTTTGCTTTCAGAATTGTACCCAACAAAAGTACATTTCACTGCTTTATCATACAATTTCCTACATTGTTCTTTAGACACTAATGCATATGCCAGACAACCAAAGACATGAAAATGAGAAACCTATGGCTTGCCACCATGTCAAGGCTCATATAGAATGATGGATTGTAGTGTCTTGGTGGGACACATGTAAGTACATATGCTACACACATAACAACCTCTAGCGAGAAGCTATGTGGTAAAGCCTGGCTTTTGACCATACACCTCACCATCTCCATGAGTTTCTTTCTACAGATACATTTTTTTTGTAGTGTATACAACATTGTACATTGATGTTTTATCCCATACTCAGTGAGAAATGCATTAAAATCAGAAGACATGTATTCCTTCATTGATCACAATGGAGGATCCACAATTTATATGCTAACATATTTTCAGCCATAAGCAAAAATTGTTTGAAGCACATAAACACTTCGGATTTCACTTTTAGTGGATGCATCCACACATGCATGGATAAATCATCAATGAAAGTCATGAAGTAAAGGTAGTTACCAAAAGAAGGTGTTTGCATAGGACCATAGACATCACCGTGAACAAGCTAAAATTTATGGGCATCTCAAACTTAACCATCTTTAGGGAAGGAAGAACCTTGCATTTTTCCTAAAATCCAAATTAGCATAATCTAGATGACCAAAGCGTGCATGCCAAAGCTTTGCATTTGAGATAGCGAGAGAATCTTGAATTGCATATGCTGAATCATTCACAGATTTTGCATAGTCTATGAGCTTTTAACACTGACTCATAACAAAGGAGAACAAAGACATGTTCTCCTTTAGAAATTACAAAAGTATGCTAAAAATAAGGAAAAATTAGCCTATTTTCAATTGTTCCATAGAAATGATAAGGCCCATTTTAATTAGGGCATGAAAATCATATGCTTTTATTTCATGATACTTTGTTTCAATCTTTATTTCAATTTTTGTTTATAAAAACATGCTATATTCAACATTACAAATTCCAATTAGAACTTTAACGAATCTTAGATGATTAAAACTACATGATTTCATGAAAATGGAAATTGAAAAGTAATTCATTTTATTTCAAGCCCACATAAAGCATAATTCTATGCCATTTTAAAAAGGGATTAGAATGCGTCTACGAAGGATGCATTTTCCATGATGTTTTAAGACTTTTATGTCAAAAATAAGAGTGAATCATATAAGGAAGTCAACGCTCGCTCTTGACAATACAAAGCATAATCATAACAACCAGGTGGCCATATATGTGTACTAGTAATAATAGCCAATTATGCCAAAAAAACACCATGAGATCAAAATGAAATAGATAAGATTAAATTGACTATACATATTGCGAGAAAACACCATGCATATCATCATACATGATTCTTTGATGTCTAATAATCCAAATGAAAGAGACTTTCTTGTTCATCGTTGCACATTCTATGAAATAAATCTATTAGTTTTTACATGCTAAGAGACTTCAATAAATTTTTTTTCAAGTTATGTTAATCAGATACTCTAAGACATTGCTCTTTTCCTTGCCCCGAGTCTTTATCCTTTGAAAAATTACATTTCTCTCCCTCTCTCCCCTTTCTCTCTCTCTGAGCATTATCATGGTCAAAGTTAAAAAGCAAGACAATATATCACATTTGATATTACTTTGTGAGAACATATTGCACGCGTTGAAAGCGAAATGTGTAGTCTTTTTTACTTTGTTAAAGTGAAAACTATACTTTTCAGCAAGAAGTCGATGCCAGGCATCGACTTCTCACTGAGAACGAAAGAAAAAAATATAAAATTCACTTTTTTCTCGCTGAGAAGTCTGCACCACAGTGTTGATGATCATCTATACTTTGTGGGCATGGAAAGACAACATGAGGTAAAATTATCTTCTAATGCACTCTATTAGTCGTGCCTCCCTCTGGACTTTGAGTATGCTTTGTTGTTAGTGAATTTTAGTTATCATTAGTGAGAATTGATCCACTCAGGAACATCGATGCTCCAAATAAAGAGAGAAGAGAGCCTATCTATGCCACCTACAAGTCACACAATCCACACACGCTAATGAGTGATGAGCTTCCCTCTATACTTCCATAGCAAAGATATATGCACAGAGAAGGTGTTTGGCAAGAATCACAGAAGTGGAGATAGTCTGTCTTGATCCTCATTACTGCACTTTGATTCCCTTTTGCATGCACAAAGAGCTGTGATCATATTATCCATGGTCATCAAAGCCTTGCCACAGACTATCTATTTTTGCAATAATGAACAATATAGCCTCATTTTTTTTCCTCTCATTTTCGGTGAGTTTCCGATGTCTAGCATGGACATCTTTCCAAAATCTATATTTGTTGCTCTAAGAAAGTATGGAATATATATTTCCATTAAAAAAATCTAGAAGGAAGAGTATGACGTAAGTGTTGATGTGTGAAACATCACAAGAAATGAATTAATGTGACACTAGACAACTTCTATGGCCACCATTAACTCATTTCCACTCAAAAATTTGAGAAATGATAGCCAAAACCAAGAACTTTACTTCTTCAGATTTTTCTAGTCACTAAAATGACATACCTTCAGTACTTTGCTAATTTCTCTTAGCTCCAATATCATTTCTCATAAGATCTTTTAGTGGATGAAAGTAGAAGAGTAGAGCTTTCCAACAAGCTATGATATGCAAGAAACGGATCTCTAGAACTCAAGTTATAGCCTTTACAAGATGACCCTGTATGACTTCCAAAAGTGGAATTTTTGCCTGTTTTAGTAAGTCTGACTGTCCAAAAATGAAAATTCGACGCCTAGCATCGACTTGCAACCAAAAGTTGATGCCAGGCATCGACTTTGAGCTTTTTTAGCCACCTTTTTGTTCCTAAAATAGGCGCGTTTAACACACATATGATGAAAACCACTTTTATGTGGGAAGTCGATGCCAGGCATCGAGTTGCTCCACAAACCTCATGTTTTTAAGAAGTTCTAGCAGAACATAACACTCAGAGAATAAAACATGGTCAATTTTTAGACTTTTCTAGCTCATTTCCTTTTTGTTTGATCCAAGCTAAATGAGTATTCTCATAAAATAAGGCTTTTTTTATCCATTTCATAATTCTCTCTTAAAAGTGTTAGATAAGGTACTCTAAAATTAGCAAAATTCTGTTACCCTAAAGTAGTCAATATTTTGAAAATATGTTCAAAATTTGCATATTTTTGGGGGGTTTTAGAAAACCTCGTATACTCTATAAAGAATTTTTTAACATCATGCAAAAAAAGGCTATTTTAGTGCATAGATTTTCTCTTTTTATGACATAGTTCTCGTTTGTTATGACTCACTGTTTTATACAACCCATGACATAAAATGGCACAAGCAATATTAACATCATCATTGGCATATCATCAATTGTACATCTATCATCGAAAAATTTGATAACCAAGCCAATCTTGGCTAATGCTAAAACTCACAACATATTTCTCTTAATCCTTGGCACATACAAAGCATCTGAAAATGTGAAAGAACTACCATCAGTAGTAGTCAAAAATATCTTACCAACTCCCATTAGAGGATAAGAGGATTTGTTAGTGCATATGATAATATTCCTAATAAGGACAAGCTCAAGTGAACTAAAAAAACTACATTGCAAGGTAATATGTCTGATTGCCCTACTATCAAAGTATCGAACATCTAAGTCTAGTACAAACATACAGTGATCATAAGAAGATGGGTCATAGCTGCATACAGTGGTAAATTTCCATGCTTCATTCTAAACAAGATTAGGAGACTATGTTTTAGGTGTAGAGGCCTCTGCAACAACCATTCCAAACTCTTTCTTATTTGCCTCTTTTGCAACGAGTTTTGGAGAACTCTTTATGACATGATCATTATCCTTAAAATATGTGTAAAATTGCTTGTGCTTTTATGTTTTCTTCTCATCTTTTTCTTTGCTGCCATATGATTTTTCCTTATAACAACATGATTCTCCCAAGGGCCCACCAGATCGACATTGTTGCTCTAGCACAATGGTAAGTACCACGTTAAGAAGCTTCACCTCCTTAATGTCAATCCGTGGGAGAGGTAGGAGTGATATGAAGATCGTGAACGTGAGATGTTGTGAGAGTGAAGGTGAGAAGTACAAAGATGCACACACACATACACACACACAATGAAGAGACAAGCAAGACACAATGGAAGGTGGGAAATTAGCTCTATTACTCAAGAATACTCTTACAAGCTCAAACTAGCTCTAAGCTCACACTAGCCATCATGAACCAACCTCAAAAATGAGCTCTCTAGCTCTTTTTATAGTTTCTAGACTAGTTTTGACCGGTTTCACATCTAGTGACCGGCCTAGTTAAAAAATAGGTCCTAGAGGCTATTTGGAAGGGTAAACGATGTCTAAAAATAACGAAAATTGGTATGCGCATTCTACCTAAGCTCCTCAAGCTCGAGGACTCCTCGGCTTGCACAAAATGGAGCTATGACTTACAAAATGGGGTTTTGTCTATATTACATATGTTACAAGAGTGATGAAAATCACTATTGGATGTTTGAAGAGATAATAAAAACATAATTGTTTGAAAAAATGATCCCACTGGCTCCCTGCTCCGTCTTTACATGCTTCCATGTCGTCTGTGCCTCTGACTGTGCCTCTGACTGCTTCCAACACCCCCCTCCCTCTCGCTTCTGTCGTCCTCGACAGAACCTTGTTGTGCGGTCTGCCGGATGTAGTTTTGTAGGAGGTCGTGAGCGAGGGTGTGCTCAGATACTCGAATGCCTCGGGCCAGATCAGCCTCGAGCTTCTCCCAGTCGATCGGTTGCGGTTCGTCGGGTGGCGGGAGTTGGTAATGCGTGGAATAAACCATTCGCTCACAGGCAAAAAGTTGCAATAAATGTGTGGGCCTGCTGATGAATACCTCGGAATGGTATTCCCAAAACCCGGTGGTGAACATCTCTTCAAAGGTTTGTTTGTAGCATGCCGGGAGGTATTTTATCCTACAGTGCCAGGCATAACACACCCGGAGCGATGGCATTGTGCTCATGTCATATACTAGATCAAAGTTACCATGCTCAAATCCCGGGGTGTTTACATGTGGTGCCTTGACGCGTCGGAAGACTTTAAATATCATTTGCATCATGTCAAAAATTTTGACAGTCATATGCGCTGCAATATCATCCATATGCTTCAGGCGAGGGAGCCAGTGACGGATTGTGGCCATCATATAACCAACAGTGGGCAACTCGGTGGGTGGCTTGAAGTAGGGGTAATTCAGCCAATCCTGACACTGCCTATTGTTTTGTACTTTAATAGCGAATGCAGTCCAGGAGCGGCGTCGTGGTACTGGTCCCCAGCAAGGATTATACTTTAAATGTAAGGGCGCTTTCACCCATGTGCTCATCATTTCTGGGTACTCCTGTAAAAGACGTGTACGCCAATCTGGTTGATAAATAGTGCCTTGTTGCGCATCCAGTGGCAAGTCTTCAGGCTCGAACTGGGTTGCATGTGATGGCTTCTTGCCAGTTCGCTTTTCTATGGCCAGCTGGTATTCGGCCATTAGCATGAAGTAAGGTTTGTATTGAAGCTCATGCCCGGATATGTACCTGCGTGGGGCCAATTGAGCAAAGTAGGGAGATTGCAAAATTCGTTCTTCTATCATGGCCATAGCATGTAGCTGGGCCCCGACTCTAGCTGAGTGCGTTGTTCCAATCTCCTCCACAGTCTTCATCCATGCGGGGGTCGGAAGTTCATAGGTCATCTGGCCTTCGGCCGTGACTTGTCCGCCTGGGATGGGTATTGGCTCGTATGCTTCTTCAAATGTTTCCTCCACCGGAATGGTTATGTTCTCGTCGTCAGCTGGGATCTCCGGTGGGGAATCAGGCCGTGGTGGTGCTTCGTATACATCTATGCGTGATTGGAGAGTGGTTACCTGGGCCCGTAATGCGTTTAGTTCCTTTATGAGTTCAGGAGAGGGGTCCACAGGTTCTGGTACTTCTGCTGCCACTGGTAGTTGTTGTGGTGCCGTTTCTCTGAGCTGTAGTAACTTGTGATCTTCTTTTAGCTTCTGATGCTCTTCGTTCATTCGATCGTAGTCCTCTAGCAGTCGAACGTGGTCATCTAGCAACATCCGCATCGATTCAGATGGGATTGCCTTGAATCTGCTCGGACTTAATGGTTGTTCAGGGTGGTCTAGTGCCGCTTCCAAATTTTCTCTATTCTGCGCTTGGAGTCTCACATTCTCCTCCTGGGCTGCGGCTAGGTGCCTCCTGAGTAGACCCATATTTCTGGTCAGCGTCACGTTCCTAATTGTTTGGGCTCGAAGCAGGTTGTCCAGATCAGCAGTGGCTTCTTTTGTCTTCTCTTCACATTCTAGCTCTAGCTTATGATATGCCTCTCTTAGTTCTTGGTGTCGCGTATTTAACGAGGCATTCTCGATTGATAATGAATTGAGCTGCGACTGCAATTCATTGGTCGTCCTCTGCAGCTGTTGATAATTGTTGCCCAGAGATGCGAACTCATCTTGTACTTGTGACATGCATGTGAACATTTGTTGAAGTGCAGTGTCTATGGTTGGCGATAATAGTAATGGAGTGCTAAGTGAGGATGCAGTGGAAGTAGATGCAGCGGGAATGGGAAATGGGGTTGGGAAGGTGGATGCAGTGGTGATCGTGGAAAATTGTGACGTACCTAAATATGATGGTGCTGTGAGTGGAGTGGGTGCTGGTGCGGTGGGTGGTGAGATGTCCATGTCATTGGACGTGTCAAGTGCGGTGACTGTGAAAAGCGGTGTGTATGTGGGTGGTTGTGTAGGTGTGAAGACGGGATTTACAAATGTAGAGTAATTTACAGGGGGGATGGCTGGAGTAGCTTGGTGAAAAGGGGATATAGGGGTTATGGTGGGTTGGGGAGGTGAAACTGGTGAGAAGGTTAGTGGGGTTAGAAAGGTGAAAGGGGGTCTTAAAGGTGGGGGAAAAGATGGGAAGGATGAAGGGATGAAGGGGTAATCATGTAGACGAGGTGGGGTGGGTGCGGGCATGGTGGCGTGAGTGGGCGGGGTAAAGATTTGGGTTATGTTTCCGTGGACTGGTGTGGCTGTTGGAGGAGCAGGTGGGTGTGCTGGGGATACAAGATGGGTTGGTGAAACATGAGGTGAGAGAGGAGTAGATGGTGTGGATGTTATTTCAAGGATAGTGGTAGTATGTACAACGGTAGTACGTGGCGGGGAGTCGACTAGGATGGCTTCTTCGGTGAAGGATCTTTCCGGCCGTAGGCGTGCATCTTGTGCCTGGTGGGATGATTGAGCACCTACCGGAACTCGAATATATTCACCGGGTTTCGATAGCAGGCGAACTCTGCGAGGGTCATATTGGGGGAGTGGCTTCCTTTGTAAATACCTCAGTGCTTCGACCGGGCCGATGGATTGGACCAGTTCTCTGAACCCTCTGATGTAGACTTCTTCAAATCCTCCGGAGACTAGTTCTTGTTCGATTAGGGCCTGGCTCTCTTCTTCAGTCAATTTCTTCCGTGCCCAGACTTTCTCCATCGTACGATATAATTTCTTGATTGCCAGCGTGTAAGCTGCTGCTTCGAAAGTCTCCTCTTCGTGCGTGCTGGTGTCACCGTGTGCATCGGTTTGTTGGCCTTGGCCGTCTGTCTGTCCTTGTTCTTGGGAATCATGCGTGCCCTGGCTGGCTTCGTCATCACCTTCGTCATCGTCGGTGGCTGTTCTTTCGTCATCAGAGCTCGACACAACTTGTCCTTGTGGCAGATCCCGCGGTGTGGTAGGGTAACTGGGGCGTTCATATTCTTGGGAGAACATCTGTGCCTCTGAAAACTGGAATTCATTTGAGAATGCATCAGGCATTTCAAAATCGAATGTTGTGTTTATTGGTTCTGCCTCCATGTGTGGTATTGGGAAAGAAAAGGCGTCCGCACCAATAGTGGTGGGAGCTTCTGCTGTCGTGGTGGTGGGTTCTGTGGTTGTAGCTGCCTGAGGTGCAACGGTACTAGTAGTGCCCTCCGTGACCACTGGTCTAGACAACCTTATGCGAATAGGTTGCACTGTGGGAGCGGCTTCTGTCGGTGATCGCTCTGGAGAGGGTTGTGGTGATGGTGACTCTGGTACTTGAAGGCAAGGAATGGTGCCTCTCATGCGCTTACCTGCCCGTGTTCTACTGGGCTTCCTGGCTTTCTTCGTCGTTCCTTTGAATGCTTTCAGCTCTTCTCCTATTAATGCGCGTTCAATTGGCAAATCATAGGCCAAGCACATATAAACAATTCTCGTGAGCGCACAACATCCATTAAGCACTTTCTTTCGTTCCCATCTGTGTTGTGCCAAATACATTTGATCAATGATCCAGCTCGCCAGATCAACAGTCTGAGGTCCGATACACGCTAAGTACAATCCAAACCATATTCTTTTATGGGGCATGGTAAATCTGTCCTGAGCGGGGAATGCGAAGTGTTGCATGCATATCCGTAGCGGTTTTGACAGCTCAGGTGTAATTGCTGAGATCTCCTCCCACTTAGTGACATCCCCACGTTTCATAGGGTCTGGAATTAATCTTTCTCGATCTGTGGGTGTGTGGGTGCCATGAATTTTGATGGCAGCTCTGATTAAATCCTTTGAGAGGTAAAACCTTTTGTAGGGTGGATCATCCACTAAAGAAGGCAAAATAAAAGTTCCTGGGATATCCTTATTCTCTGAGGCCAGCAAAGTAGTGATTAAATAATAACACCTGTAAAAGTCAGGTTTGGGCAGAGGATCACTGAAACACTCCGTGAAGCCGGCTCTGGCCCAAACATGAGTTAAGTCCTGGGTGTTCTGTAGGCCTTCGAATTCTCTGGAGAAGAATTGGTATTTTCCCCAAGTGCGGTCATCAAATGTCAAAGTAGATTCAAATATGAAATCCGCGTCCGCTAAGGGTCCTGCAAGTCCCTGAAACCAGTGAGAGTTACGGTGTATCTTTTCTGTGTAGCCCATAGGTGGGTTATCGATCGGCATGGGCCCTGGAAATCCTTGGAATTCTGGCGGTGGAGCAGTCGGATGGGATTCTGCTCGTAACACGTTGAGGGGCACCGCAGCTACACTGGGGCCTGCTCCTGATGGTCCTGCGTCAGTTTGCATGATGACTGGTGCGCTAATGAGAAAGATCTGCTACAAAAGATTAACACATTAGCATGGAAATTAATTATGATCCCATTAAAGTGAGACCGCAATCCCTTTCCATAACTGATGCGTAACCCGTGTAGCCAAGTGCTGTGATGTGATGGATGCAATGCTTCTTGCAGCACTAGTGCAGGTCTCTAGACACCTACACGTTTCAGATCATGCATACATTTCTTGATGAGATGAGATTATGAGTGATGTGTGGCGATGGTGGGTGAATTTATACAAGGTTTAAAGGTTAGTGATTTATTACAAGGTTGTATGTTAGTTGGGGGGGTAGTTTTGTCAGACATGGGGTTAGGGGAAGACGGTTGGACACGCTTCGGTATCCATTTCCTAAGAGTCTTTGAGTGGGTGGTGGGTTGCTGCTGAGGGGCAAAAGGTAGTATCGGGTGTGGTGGTATTAAGGGACGGAAAGATTTGTGAGGGTTATATATTACATGGCTTAAGGGTTGAGCTATGATACATGGTTTGGGTACCCAAATCTGCGTGGGTGTGGGTCTATGGGTAAGGTATTTCTTGGCGATCCAAATCTGTCGAATGCTCTGACCTGTAGAAGGAGGTCAAGGGGATGGTGGATACTGATCCTGTTTCAGTCCTGCCTTTTGCTTGTCGATCTTTGCTTGGTTGGAGTTCTTTGGTGCTTTTTGTCCTTTTGGCACCCATATTTGTCTGGTGCCGCTTCCTTTGGGTGGCTCAAACTGCTTTCCTTGTTGTGTCTTCTGATACTGCCATCGGTCTGGGTTCCTTTGTCGTGGTTGACTCTGTCGTGGTTGAGGTTGAGAGGTCGGATGGACGCTCTGCTTTGGAAAAGAAGGGAGATCCAACACTTGCGTGACCTGCCCATTAGGAAGTGATTCGTTCTTTAACTTTAATCTAGGCCAGCCCGCAACAAGTTTGGAAGGATGAGCACCGCAGGGTGTCGTGCTCATTTGGCCGCTGATGCAACCCACCTGACCGCTGATTGTGTCCATCTACCCTAGCGGATGGGTAGCTGCCTCTTCTAGTTTGCAGGAAGTCCCAGGGAAGATCTCCTGTCGTCCTTTTGATTGACAACTGTCCATAGCCAAGCCCGAGTGAGTTGGTGTAGACGTAACGTGACTGGTCTGATTAAAGATCTTCCAGTCTTCCGTCGCATGTATTTCATAGGGTCTAGGGTTACAAACCTCAGTCGGAATACCGTTAGGGAAGTCAAGCGGTATCACTCGCTTCTGCTCTAAGGTTCCAACCTGTAAGGAGCCTTGTCTAAGATTTAGGTCCACTGAGTGATCGTATAGCCAATCTTGGCCAAGGATTAGGGGTTCTATCAGGTCGTCATCATGGCACACTAGTAGCTTCGCCGTCATGGTCATATTCTTAATGAGGATAGGAAGGTCCACCTCACCCATGCAAGGGGTTTCCATGCCTCCTAGGCCTATGAGGTATGCCTCAATTGGCCGCATTTCTATTCCTGAATCCTTATAGTGGGACCATCTAATCGCACTAGTCGCAGCACCTGAGTCAATTAAAGCCCTGAGTTCTTGGCAAGGGTTGCCGTGCCCTAGCCTAACTGTAATGAATGGTCTCCTATCCACTATGCTAGGATGAGTGGTTGACTTTACTTGACACATGGCCATGGGATATCTGGGTGATGTTTCCAGATGGTTATAATGTTCTCTCCCTAGTCCTTGTCTTCTTAGCTTCATGCGCTTAATGCGTTCTATGGCTTCTGCCTGAGCTTCAGCTCGTATTCTATTTTCTTCCTCCTTACGCTTCTTTGCCAATGTGAGTCGTCTAAGCATATCCTCAGTAAGAGGTTCTTGATATAACCTGACTCTACAGCCACTAATGTAATTAGGCATTATATCTCCTTCTAAGGTGGCTAACTGTACTGCTCCACTTGTCGAAAGTCTGTTAATGATCATAGGTCCATAACCTCGCTTTTCTAACTTCCGTGCGTGCTGTTTCAGCGTATACACTAGAACTAAATCTCCTTCTTTGAGGCCTTTATCTTTCACATGTGCATCAAAATATGCTTTCTGTCGCTTCTTCGCTGCGTATATTCCTGCTGCTGCTTTCAGCCTGGTTTCTCCTAATCGTTCCAAGTCCATTATTCTCGCTGATAATTCATGGCCGGTCCACTGATGTTCTTGTGCAACCTTAAGGGTAGGTATCAAGAAGTCCAAAGGAAGCACAGCGTTCTGACCAAAAACCATCTGAAAGGGAGTTGCATTGAGTACGGTCTTGTAGGCCACTCGATATGCCCAAACAGCGTGGTGTAACTGTTTGTCCCAATCTGAACGTTTGTTGTTCACGAGTTTCGTCAGTACGTTACAAAGTATCTTGTTAGTGCTTTCAGCCTGACCATTGGCCTGAGGATGATATGGTGCAGATTTCTTGTGAATCACCATAAAATCCTGTAACAAATATTCAATGACTTGGTTTAGAAAGTGAGTGCCTCGATCGCTCACTAACTCTATAGGCAATCCATATCTTGTAAAGACATTTTCAAATAAGAATTTTGCAGTCGTGTGAGCATCATTCTTTTTTGTGGCTTTTGCCTCTACCCATTTGGTTAGATAATCTGTGGCAACAATAAGGTATTCCGCATGTGTACCCTTTGCAGGGGGGTTGATGGGTCCTACAAAGTCTATACCCCACTTAGAAAATGCACGTCCGCCCATCATGGGTTTCAATGGCATTTCATCTCTGCGAGTAGGAAACTGAGTTCTTTGGCATACGTCACATCTCTTTACATAGGTATGTGCATCCATGTGAAGAGTGGGCCACCATAATCCTGAAAAGAGAATGGCTTTGATTATCCTATCGGGTCCAAAATGACCTCCTGCAACACCTTGGTGTGCAGTCTCTAGTATGTTCAGATAATCGCTTTCATGAACACATTGTCTTAAATATCCATCTCGTCCTCTTTTGTATAAATTATCGCCAATAAGTGAATAGTCTTGAGCTTCCTGCTCTAGACTGCGTTGTCGAGCTAAGGTCATTCCTTGAGGGAATGTGTTCGTCCTCAAGTATGTCACTAAAGGTTCACTCCAGTCTGGTGTGAGAGACACGTGGTAGAGTGTAGCATGCTCTACTGGTGGTCTTTCACAGCAAACATGGCATTCCTTACACAACTTGTAGACATCTGCATCCATCGTAGGCCAATATACTCCTAATCTATGCAGAGTCTGTAATGTCCGTTGTTTCGAATGATGTTGCTTTAGTGCACCTATGTGTGCTAATTGCAACCAATTCGCATGTTCTGATTCATCTACACAACAAGCAAGAATCTTTTGATTATCCTGTTTATATATGCTTCCTGCCATTATTTGGTACCTCTGAGACTTGGTAATCTCTCCTTCTCTGATCTTTATCCTAGGATTCTTGGGTCCATATGTGAGAATGGGGACTATAGGCTTAGCCCATTCTGGTGCTATCTCAAGGTTAAACAAGTATGCATCTGGTAATTCATCCGCTACTCCTTGAGGAGCTTCTCCTGAGGTTAATCTTGAAAGGTGGTCGGCTCTAAGATGCGTCTTTCCTTTCCTAACTACCACTTCAAAATCGTACTCCATGAGCAATAGAAATCAACGTATCAGTCGTCCTGTGTTACATGGTTTGTTGACTAAGTACAATAGGGCTTGATGATCTGTAAAGAACTTGAATTTGTTGGCCAACAAGTAGTGCCTAAACTTCTTTACTGCGTAGATCATCCCTAATCCTTCTCGTTCCATCGTGGTGTAATTTCTTTCTGCTGCGTTCAATTGTCTGCTAGCATAAGCTATGGGGAGATCTATGTTACCTTCATTCGTGGGTTGTGCTAACACACATCCTATGGCGTAATTGGATGCATCCACATGTACATGGAATGGCTTACTCCAATCTGGGGTAGTCAATATAGGTGCTGAGCACAAGCGTCGTTTGAGTTCATTGAATGAATTTTCACATTCATCTGTCCATTCAAAATTGGTTAAAAGAGAGTACAAAGGCTTGGCTATGATTGCATACATGTGTATGAATCTCCTATAATAACCGCAATGGCCCATAAATGCCTGTACCTCTTTCACATTAGTTGGTCTAGGTAATTCTGCAATTACCTTCACCTTTTCCTCGTCCGTAGAGATTCCATTTTTTGACACAATGTGTCCTAGAATTTTGCCTTGTCTGACCATGAAAACGCATTTTTCTGGGTTCAAACAGACCTGATATTCTCGACATTTGTCAAATACTTGTCTTAACTCTGGAATATGTGTCTGTCTTACATTTGAATGAGCACATAAGTCATCGACATAAACTTCCAAGCTCTTGCGTAAGAATTCCTTAAAAACATGACACATGAGTCGCTGGAAAGTGGCGGGTGCATTTGTTAAGCCAAATGGCATTACACGAAATGCAAATATGCCCCATTCTGTGGCAAAAGCCGTCTTGTGTTGATCTTCTGGAGCAATGGCTACTTGATTATAGCCTGAGAATCCATCAAGAAAGCTGTAAACTTCCTTGCCCGCAACTCTTTCCAATAGATGTTCTGTGATAGGAAGAGGATAACTGTCTCTAATCGTTGCGGCATTAACTTTTTTAAGGTTAATACACACACGCAATTTTCCATTCTTCTTGGGCACAACCACAATGGGGGATACCCATTCGGTATGCTCAATTTCGTAAATGAATCCTGCTTCTATCAAGCGATCTATCTCCTCTTTAATCTTCGCAGCGTAGTTATCATTATACGTGTACGGTTTCTGTTTTGTCGGTTTTGCATCTGGAGTCATAGGGATTCTATGAGAACATATATCTGGATCTACTCCTTTCAAATCTTTGTAACTCCAAGCAAAAACATCTCTATATTCACGCAATAGGGCAACTAACTCTTCTTCTTCTTCAGTCGTTAAATCATGCCCTATATATGTGCATTTTTCTTCTTCTCCTTCTATGGCAACTATTACTTTTTTGGTTTTCTCTCGATTATCATATACTTGTCCATCATTCGCTTTTCTATTGGGCATTCGTACCATGATTCTTCTATCTTCGATTTCATATTTCTTGAAGTTCTCGGGTACTTCAAATAAAGATTCTTCTTTTTCTGTCATGGTGTCTTTCTTCTTTCTTTTTTTGCCCTCACTCTTAGTAGTAACTTCCGTGGCTAACCTCACCTCGTTCGTAATGTCCTCGTGTTTCTGAGTGTGAGTCTCTACTTCGTAGAAATATTCTTCTTCTGATGCAAAGGGCGGGTCCATGATAATTGATTCTAAATCAAAATCGCTTGCATCCTCAAATGCATCGGTGTTAGGTTCACACTCTTCTAAAATTGCATCGCACAGGATTGGCTCTATCGTAAAAACTGAAATGTCATAGCCATCCTCGTCACAGTGGGGTGTCCATTGTTCTTCATTGATGGCTACATCCATGGTTGCTAGTATTTCTGCCCAACCATGGGGTTCAAACTCTTCGTCTGGGAATACTACAGGTGCATATGCTGGATCTTGAAGGGTTCGTGGATGTTGTTCTGCACCTAAGGTCCTTGCTTCTAATCGTTCTTCCTCTTGTTTGGCTACTTTACACATCCATAGATGGGTATCCTCATGCAACCAAGAAGGATCTGATTCTAATGAGTGCACGGATTCCGTCTCTACTGGTGTTTTATGGATGGTATTCCATTGTATTGGGGGTACATCTCTATGTGAATAGTCTTTAAGATCGACTTTGGTAGTCACTCCTAAATGTTGCAAGTACAAGGAATTAGTTCCCCAATCCTGTACAATTTGCAACTGACGCATGAATGGTCGTCCCAATATCATCTCATAAGCACGATTTTTCGCAAAGTCACAAATGGCAAAAGTATGCTCAAATTCTACACCACAAGTGGTGAGAGATATGCCTTCTAGTAAGCCTAATGGTTTTTCTATGTGTCCATCAGCCATTTGTAGTTTCATCCTGGTGGGTCTGAGTGCTGGCTTACCCCAACGTTTCCACAAAGCGGTGGTAGCGATGGCTACTCCGGCTCCTGAATCTAAGATGGCTTTCGTGGTGTAGCCCTGATGGGTTATTGGAAGATATGTGTTACCTTCCTCTCCTTCGCTTACGTCTCCAATCTTTTCCATGGGTATCTCTGGTACCTTCTTATGTGATCCTATTTGAGAGGGTGTGGTAGCTAGCTCAGGGAATTGATTTGCTACGTGCTTCCACAATTCTGGTTTTACCTTTAACAATTCCTCCAGAGTGAGATTACACTGTACTTTGGTATTCTTGATCACTTCCGTGTTCCTAGGGATCACTGATTCTTCATTCCTCACTATTATCGTGGGTGCTCTCATACTAATAGACTCTGCTTCCCAAGGTCCTGTGAACTGAGGTAATTCTTGTAGAGAATTAGATTCAAATCCTGTGGGTTCACTCAGTTGCTCCACCTCTACATCATCATATATAGAGGGGATGTCTTGGGGAAATTGTTCCTGCAAGTCGTCTATTTCTTGAATAGGAGGATGAGTTCCTTGCTCTTTTCTCCATTTCTCTTCTTGTATTTCCCTCAAAAATTCGTGTGAGTACCTATGTATGGAAGACAAATTGCTTTGACTTTCTGTATTGGGTACTTGAGACAGGGATGGTGCCTTCCTTTCCTATGTCTCTGTGACAATAGGGTTCCTAGGTTGATCCTTTTTCTCTTTGCTTTCTATCAAGTGTTCTAGCCTCTCCATTAGTCCTTGAAAGTGTAATTCCGGTTTTGCCATGTTATTCCAATTAAGATATCTAGAGGCTTCAGACAAAGCTTGTGCTAACTCTACCATCTTCATGCAAAGTTTAGTTCTCTCAATTTCTAAATCAGCTCGAGGGTAGTTTTTACTCATTTCCGTTACTTGAGGTCCCTCTTTTATTCTAGCCTGATATGCACGAAACATCATGTCTAAATCTTCCGGTATGGGTTCCGCCAAAACTGATCCTGATTTTTGAGCTGGAATTTCTTGGTTTAATTCTTGTGAAGTCAATTCTTGTATTTTGGCTCTCGACTCTTTTAGACTTCCTTCCAACTCCGTTATCTTTTTACTCCACTTTCTCTTTATTCTTTCTCTGGAATCTTTCCAAGATTTCGTCTTTTTACTACTCGATTCTGCAACTTCACTAGTTCCGGCTACTTTCTCTTGATTAAGTTGTTGGTTTTGTAAGAGCGCCTGGGCTCTGGTTATCGCTTGGATAGGCACGTATGTAGGGTTGGATCCATCTGCGGTGTTTACAATACCTATCACGTTGATCGGTGTCACATTCGAAGCGTTAACTGGGTTCTTAGGACAATCTTTGATTATGTGCTCTTTGCCACAGTCGGCACAAAAGCCTTGTATGTTATAGTACTGTGATTGCCTTGCTATTGGGGGATGTGGACAATCCTTTATGAAGTGATCTCCTTGGCACCTAAAGCATGGTCCTCTAGGGCCCTGTGGTCTCTGTTGTCTCAATTGGGGCCGTGGGTTTGGGTTTGCGTACATCACATTAGCATAGTCTGGCTCCCAACTAGGTTCCATTGGTGGACTATCATAATGATATGTCTCCACATGTTCTGGTGACTCCGTGTAATAAGCGGGTGGACTAGTTACATGCGTAGAGTCAAAACTGTTTGAGTTCGGGTCACTTTCTGTGATCAAGGGTGAAGAAGGCACTAACGCCCTACTTAGGTTCTCTTCTGCAGCAGCGTATTTGACTGAGATGACATTCGCTGGTGGGGGTGGCTGCTGAGCTAAGACGGGTTGAGGTCTCTGTTGAGCCTGGTATGGGTAGTTCTGAGGAGGCCTATAGTAATAAGGTTGAGCATTGTATTGGCCTTGATACCTACCTGGCTGCTGGTATGTTTGCGGGTAGTTTTGTCTCACGGTTTGTTTGTTGTATGGGCAGTCCTGAGCCGTATGATTCGTATATCTTCTCTCAATTGTGCAATATTGACCACTAGGGTTGGCTTGAGGTTGAGGTGCATTGGGACACATGTTTGCCAAATGATTTCCACCACAAGTGTAACAACGTACATTAGTTGGTAGCTTGGGCACCTGTTTACTAGAAACCCCTAGTTTTTGGGCCACTTTTTCTGCTAGGTCCTCTATCGAATTAGACAATTTTGTGGATGCTAGAGAAGAACAGTCTGAGTCCTTA
Organism: Ceratopteris richardii; assembly: GCA_020310875.1. Taxonomy (NCBI): domain Eukaryota; kingdom Viridiplantae; phylum Streptophyta; class Polypodiopsida; order Polypodiales; family Pteridaceae; genus Ceratopteris; species Ceratopteris richardii. Next base: position 98,601,698 of record CM035421.1, on the reverse strand, counting down.
TAGACCTTTGAGAGTTCTAATTCATCTCCTAGGTTGTCCTCGATGTCTATACATATTCTTACACACTCCTCTAGCGTTCTGGGTTCTTTTAGGTACACATAGGAGCGTAGTTTAGCGCTCAACAAGCCATCTAGGAACAGTGATACTTGTTTAGCTTGTGAGGGTAGCTCTTGCATTGGACATCGTTCAACATATTGTCTGAACCTACGTCCTGCCAGTCTTACTGTTTCCTGAGGGGTCTGTTTAAAGCTATGAATCAACGAAGACGTGTCATGTCTAATCCCACTTTTAGAGAATTCAGTGATGAATGACTCTAAAAAGTGATGGATGTCTCTAAATTGCCTTTGTTGCAGTGGTTGGAACCAAGTTAAAGCTGTATTCTTTAACGTTAGTCCAAATGCATTGTATTGCGTGAACATGTCCTCGACTTGTTCTGCTCTTAGTACTTGCTTGAATTCTGCGACATGGTCATAGGGATCTCCTGTCCCATCAAAGTAATTCTTCATTGATTTTACTAATTGAGTGGGTCTCAATACTCTTGCGTGTTCACGTGGTCTAGGTAGAGGGAAATCATCTCTACCACCTAGTATTCCATGATCTCTTTGTCTATCCGCTCTATTAGTGTCCGTGGTTGTTCTATCTCTCCCTATGGGGTGATTAAAGCTTACTTCCGGTCTCTCTTTATTTCCTTCTCTTAGATGTCCATGGGCTGAGGAGGTTCCTGCCCCTTGTTGACTTGTATTCATGTTCGTTCTAGATGGAGGGAATATCAATTCACCACTCCATGTGTATGTGTTTTTAGCGCGCTCAGGCACCACAAAGACTCTTTCTGAAGTCTCATCCAGGTATACAACCTTTCCAGGTGTATCTGGGTCCTTGAATTCATAAATTGTAATGATGACTACCTCACCAGGGTGTTCCTTTCTGTACCTCCAAAAGGCTTCATCTGTCTCTTTATTTACAAATAACTCGGTGCTCCTGTTATCTTGAGGGATCCACTCTGGGATGAGTACTCTTGTTAATACGGATTTCCCTCTAGGTGTTCTAGGTTCTTCTAACGGTTCTTTTCCTTGAAATTTCGCTTCCGTCTCTAATTGAATTGTGCCAAACTCATTAGTATCGTTTGGCTGCGTAGTTAGCACGTACATGGTTCCTTCTTTGTCTATGTAAGCGTCTCTCTCAAATTTCACCACTGGTCTTTCCAATCCAATGGGTTGATCAGGGTTGTGCAGTTGCACTACTTGCCTTTGCAAACCATCCTCATAGATGCAAGCACCTAGTCGGTTGGTTCGAAGAAACTCTAATTGCGTTCTATAGGGTCCTTCAGGTTTTTCTAAGTATGCTACATGAGACCCTCCTTCTGGTCTGTCTGTGCTAAATGCCATTTCTGATTCGCTAGTCTCTGAGCTCTCGTAGGGGTAATTACTATTCAATTGCTGAGCCCAAGATCGTGCAGTGGTCCTTACACTTGCCTCTGATGATCTAAGGCTTCGTCGGTCCGACTTACCTATGTGTCTCCCTGATCTAAGGTTCATTAATTTTCTTCCTTGCACACTCAGTCACACACTTAGACCGTCAATGGTTCTTTGTTATTACTTTCTTGATTCTTTTAATTTTCTTTGGATTCTCGTCTTAATATATGCGTCAGGAATTCGACTTTCCGTGATGATTTTGAGTTCTCGTTCCGTCAGACTTAGGTTCTTTCCTTTAGGTTTTCGCGTCACACACACATTTACTTGTAGTCTTAAACTTGAAAGAATTAAGTATCTTGAACTTGAGGCGTTCCTATCGTCTTTAATCCACAACTACCGTTTAGCCTAAGCTAAGAATTGACTGAGGGGGTTGAGTAATCTTCCAACCTCGAGTCGGCTTTTCTGATTGCTCTGATGCCCTGTTGCCCAAGAAGCCGCGCTTCCCAAGCTCTGCTGTCTTCACTGCCTTGCTTGCTTGCCTTTGATTGTCCTTGCTAGACCTGGAAAAATCCAATATTAGACCAATTCACAGTAGGATGATCAAATGCTTGAGTACATACACCTTTTAAGTCCCTTTCCTTTTTGCCCAAAATTTCAATACTTGCCCCCTGGCTTCCTAGTCCCAAACTAGGTGAACCTCAAAATAGCTTATCCAAAAAATAGATGTATTCTTTATGAAAAAAACAGTTGAGGTCACGTAGTACTCGTCACGAGCTTTCTAACGAGCTATTAAGCTCAAAAAACGGACTTCGGATGAAAAAGTTATGAGCGTTCAGGCCCTGGGGGGTAAAAACTGACAATCCAGTTTTCCCTCAAATATGAGCTAAGGGGTCTCCTATGAGTCTAATGGTCCAAAAATTTCTCAAAAATACCCTCAAAATTGGTCAAAAATTGGAGCCCTAAATTTGCGATGGGGGTGCACAATCGCGATGGTCTGGGACCGTCGCGATGGTCCAAGCGAACCGTCGCGATGGCGTGGAATTTGGACAATCGCGATGGTCCGAAAAAGTGAACCGTCGCGATGGCCCGAAGTGAACGATCGCGATGGCGTGAGGTCGAACCGTCGCGATGGCCCGAAAAATGAACCGTCGCGATGGCGTGAGGTCGAACCGTCGCGATGGCGTGATCAGGCGGACAATCGCGATGGCGCGGTCAACGGTCAAAGGTGGACAATCGCGATGGTCCGAAGTGAACCGTCACGATGGTCACAAGTGCGATGGCGTGAGCCTATCGCGATGGTCCGATTTTGGGCTGTCGCGATGGTCCAAAAAATGAACCGTCGCGATGGTCTAACTTGACACGTGGCACTGTCGTGGCGATGGCATGAGCCAATCGCGATGGTCCGGGGTCAGCTGAACAATCGCGATGGTCCAAGTGGACCGTCGCGATGGCTCAAGTGAACCGTCGCGATGGTCCGAAAAAGCGAACCGTCGCGATGGTCCGGCCGAGCCGTCGCGATGGCGTGAGCCTATCGCGATGGTGCGACACAATCGCGATGGTCTGAGCCAATCGCGATGGTCCACCAAAGTGTGAATTTTTGGGATGCAACAGTGGATTCATAGATGCGCAAGGGTCGCCTACCTCGTGGTGTGGTCGCCTACCAAGAATTCCGAAAGTTGCAGACCATCGCGATGGTCCGCCACACTCGGCAGATCTTTGACAGAGAGTAAATTTTTACCTTTTCCAAGCTTTCCTGATGCACTGGAGCTCTGTACCTGCAAGAAAACTCAAGAAAACACAAGCACACACAAGCACAAAAGTTCTCTCTCACTCTCTCGCATGCACAAATGAGGGGAAATGAGGAGAATGGGTGGATATGGTGAATTTTCTGAATTTTTTGGAGATGAAGATGATGATGCGATGATGAAGATGGAGTGTGGGGAAGGTGAAAAACACTAAAAACTAAGTAAAAACAACAACAAAAACTGAAATTTTTACCTTCCAACGCCACTTCTTGCTATACTCTTACCATCACACATTCGTCCTAGACTCGTTCCCCGGCAACGGCGCCAAATTTGGTGTTGCTCTAGCACAATGGTAAGTACCACGTTAAGAAGCTTCACCTCCTTAATGTCAATCCGTGGGAGAGGTAGGAGTGATATGAAGATCGTGAACATGAGATGTTGTGAGAGTGAAGGTGAGAAGTACAAAGATGCACACACACATACACACACACAATGAAGAGACAAGCAAGACACAATGGAAGGTGGGAAATTAGCTCTATTACTCAAGAATACTCTTACAAGCTCAAACTAGCTCTAAGCTCACACTAGCCAACATGAACCAACCTCAAAAATGAGCTCTCTAGCTCTTTTTATAGTTTCTAGACTAGTTTTGACCGGTTTCACATCTAGTGACCGGCCTAGTTAAAAAATAGGTCCTAGAGGCTATTTGGAAGGGTAAACGATGTCTAAAAATAACGAAAATTGGTATGCGCATTCTACCTAAGCTCCTCAAGCTCGAGGACTCCTCGGCTTGCACAAAATGGAGCTATGACTTACAAAATGGGGTTTTGTCTATATTACATATGTTACAAGAGTGATGAAAATCACTGTTGGATGTTTGAAGAGATAATAAAAACATAATTGTTTGAAAAAATGATCCCACTGGCTCCCTGCTCCGTCTTTACATGCTTCCATGTCGTCTGTGCCTCTGACTGTGCCTCTGACTGCTTCCAACAGACATTCACTTGGGGCATGAAAAGAATAGGTCAATTCCTCATAACCATGAGTGCACTCTTTACACCATGGGGGGATCCATAAATTTGTTAACTTTAACAATGGTCCAAATTCCTTGGTGGAGGATTTTGCCACATGGCCACTATTTTTTTTATCTCGATGAAGCGATTCCAAGGGATTGGAACTTAAAATTGTTGGAGTTTGAGGTCTCAAGAGGCACGTGAATAACACAAGGAAGAAGAAGAAGCTTCAAGCACAACACACAATACTAAATGTATTACCAAGAGAATGTACAAAGATTAGTGACCGGTTAGGGTTATAGGCATATATACAAGTTGGGGGAAAAACCTCCCAAAGAGGGAAAAAAGTGCCCTGGTGGCCCTAGTGTGTTCACACACATCACTGCCAAAATATATCAACAAATCCCCCTAGGATGATGCGCTGAACAAGGAGCTCACACTTATGTATAAGGAAGTGCCAAGCTATGAGGAATGAATCCTCAAAAGGAAGTTAGCCCAAAGCTTTGCGGAAAGCTTTAAACTTCTCCCTAGAGAGAGCCTTTGTGAAAAAGTTTGGAATGTTCTCTTGCGTGGGCACATATGCCAAACTAATCTAGCAGAGAAAGTTTCTCCCAACTTCCAATGTGCTCTGAGTGTTAGTGAAGATGGTGGTGGTAGAAGAATGACCAACACCCAAATCAGCAAAAAGGCATATCAACCACACAACACTCGCTATGAAAGCTACCCTACACTAAGCCTCACAACTAGAAGTAGCCATAGTAGGTTACTTGTTATACAAGCAAGATATGCATGAGCTACCAAGCATGAAGCAAAAACCACTGGTGGACACACAAGTATCATAGCAACAAGTCATAGTTAGAAAAAGCATGTAAATATGGCAGTAGTGATCACCCTTGGGATAACCAAATCCAAGTAGCCAGGTACCAGTCAAGTAGCAAAAGATGCACTTAACTCTCTGTCAATGCTTGACACCTAGGCAATGCATAAACCTGCTCATCTGTGAGACAACAAAATATCTGGTTGAGTTATGCATAAGTAAATCAAGCATCCAATAGCATGCTGATAGAGAACAACATCAAATGCATCTCCAACATCATGAAGAATCAAGCATAAGCTTGTTTCCATAGGAGTGGCATAGGACCATAGATATCATTGTGAACAAGATGCAATTTCTGAGTAGCTCAAACTAAACCATCTTTTGGGAACAAGGAACGCTGCATTTTTTCCAACATACAGGCTTCATAAATAATTTTACTAGGTGCCTCAAGTTTGGGCAGAGAGGACACCATTTCATACTTTTGTAGGTGTAGCAAATAGCAAAATCCATATGACCAAAGCATGCATGCCAAAGCTTTGCATATGAGATAGCCTGAGAATCATGTACTACATATGTTGAATCATTCACACATTTTTCATAGTCTATGAGCTTATATTTCCCACAACATAAAATGCCAGAAGCAATAATAACATCACCATTTGAGAGATCGTGGACTCTACATATGTCATCAATAAATTTGACAACCAAGTCAATCTCGGCTAATGTTGAAATTGACAATAGATGTTCCTTGATCCCTAGTACAAACAAATCATCTAACAATGAAAAAGAACTACCATCAGTAGTTAGAATGATCTTACTAACTCCCATTACAGGATAAGGGGAGTTGTTGGCACATGTGATAGTATTCCCTATAGGGGCAGATTGTAGTGAACAAAAGAAGCTGCTTTGCAAGGTAATATATTTGGTTGCCCCACTATCAAAGTACCAAATATCTGATTCTATTGCAAACATACACTACTCGTGAGAAGATGGATCAAAATTGCAAACAATCGAAAACCCCCATTCTTCATTTTGCACAAGATTAGCAAACTCTCTTTTAGGTGTAGAGGTCTCTACAACCACCATTCCAGCCTCTTTCTTCTTTGCCTCTTTTGCAAGCACTTTTGGACAAGTCTTCATGACATGATCGTTTCCTTTACAGTACTTGCAAAACTATTTTTGCTTTTCTGCTTTCTTCTCGTCTTTTTCTTCCTTCTTGACCTGTGTAGCATTAGTAGATTTTTGCTTACTAGTAGATGAGCTCCATTTACCTTTGCCCTTGTGACTAGCTAAGAAAGCTTTATCCACGACACATATAATATACCTGTTCTACCTGCTCCAAAAAAACAAAGACTAACTCCTCAAATGTTAAGGAATTTGGATTGCCTTTCACCATCAACCAAAGAGTAGAAGCAAAAAACTAATATGAAATTGGAAGATAATTAAGAATAGTCTACACAAGTGAACTATCTTATATAACTTCATCTGAAAAAATCAATTGCCCCTTCAAATCTTTGATCTTTGTCAAAAAGTTGTCCATGGAATCTCCTTCATTCATGTGCTCACTCTCCAACTATTTTCGAAGGTAAGCAACACAAGCCTCATTTCTTGCTTGGTATAAAGTGGTAAGGAATCGCAAGCATCCTTTGCTATTTTGCAAGACTGAATGTGAGGAATGATGGCACATTTGATAGAAAAAGCTATCAATGCATGTACTTGAACATCTCTTCCATCCCAACAAACTTTCTCTATAGTAGGCGTAGTAGGAAATGCAAGACAAACAAGAATTTGAAGACCATCATCTTCAAGGCCATCTACATCACCTTTGATAACTGTATTTGTAGGTGTAATAGGACATTTTTCAACACCCAATATTCCATAGTCCTTTTGCAACCAATACATGATGCATCATATATGCCGGTAATGGGTAATTAGTAACATCCAATCTATTGTCAACAACCAAAATAAGGAATACATCATTGATTTTAGCCATGGCCACTGACTATTATACCTTCATGCAAAAAAAGGATTGTATCTCAAAAATTTGAACACAACTACCCTATTGAGCTCTACTGGATCTGTTGACTTCGAGGAGCTTGTACTGGCAAACCAAAACATGTATATATGTTTGGCAAAAAAGGACAAAAATTCCTACCCAGACACTGCAATAGTGTGTTTGGAGGTTGAAATGAGCTCAAATCCCAAATTGGACACCACAAAAACAAAGTAGTTTTGAACTCCTGATGGCCTTGATTATGCTCACCAATTTTCATCAGATTCTAAGATTGTGACCGGAGGGGTGTTGGCAATGCCCTAGATGAAGCGACGACCTGCTATGATACCAATTGTTTGATTTTGAGGTCTACGAAAGCATGCGAACAACAGGAAGAAGAGGAAGAAGCTTGGATCACAACACACAATATAAAATGTATTACCAAGAGAATGTACAAAGATTAGTGACCCCTTAGGGTTATAGGCATATATACAAGCTGGGGGAAAAAACCTCCTAAAGAGGGAAAAACATGCCTCGATGATCGTAGTGTGCTCACATACATCACTACTAAAATATATAAACAAAAATTCCACCTAAAAATTGACCAATTCAGACACCATCTCCTATTATGCATGACATGAAAGTCCACATTCTACTTGAATCTCATCATTTTATCAAGACTTGTAAATAATCAAAGAGAGAAGGAATGTGTTAACCACCATAGGATGCCCTAGTAGCTTGATTTTCATACCTTTCCAGTATGCCAACTTGTTATTGAGCTTAGAAAGAGCCTAGTTCCATTATTGGCCCATCAAAACATCAAATCCCATCAGAATTTCTAAGAAGCATAAAATTTGTTGCTTGGGGATCAACTAACAGCCATGGTCAACCAAAATTTGAGGTGCATGCCAAATAACACCCTTGAAAGCAATTTTATAGTGGTTTATTTTGGAGCCTAATGCCTCACAAAATGTATTTAGGCAACACCAAAAGGTATCAATGCTGATCCGATCATTACGCACAAATACATTCATACCATCGACGAAGCGTCTCATGATCATTTGGTCTTCATTGAGGGGAAGAAAGAGACCTTGAATAAAACTGAGATCATCTTAGTGAATTTTTTGGCACAACCGACATCTTTCAAAGTTTGGAGACTGAAGTCCCACTCTAGTCTGTCATAACCTTTGTCAAAGTCAATCTTAAGGAAGAGGACATCTTGAGCAGATCCTTCAGTTAAAACCAACCCTTCCCAAACATCAATGATAGCTTTGAGGATGGACCTCTCCTTGACGAACCCTTTTTTGATGAGGCTTCAAATTATGCGAAACTCTTTTGGTTCTAACTTTTGAGATGGTCATCATGCAATCACACCTATGAGGAGAAAGAGCATGGTGACCCCCAAAATGTTGGAGTTTGAGTTTTGCGGATGCACTCAAACAACACAAGAAAGAAGAAGAAGAAGCTTAGAGCACAACACACAATGTTGAATGTATTACCAAGTGAATGTACAAAGGTAAGTGACCCGTTAGGTTTATAGGCGTATATACAAGCCAAGGGAAAAATCCTCCTAAAGAGGGAAAAATGTGCCTAGATGGTCCTAGTGTGTTCACACAAATCACTACTGAAATATATCAAGAAATCCCCCCTAAGAGTGATGCGGTGAACAAGGAATTGGCACTCATGTATAACAAAGTGCCAAACTATGTGGAATCAATACACAAAAGGAAGTAAACCCAAAGCTTTGTGGAAATATTCAAACTTCTCCCTAGGAAGAGCCTTTGTGAAAAGTTTTGCAACATTCTCGTGTGTGTGCACATATGCCAAACTAATCCCTCTAGTAGAGAACCTCTTCCTAACATAATGAAAGTGCACCTCAATGTCAACATAGGGTTCCTCGTGATTTTCAATGCACTTAGACTGTCAGTGAAGATGGTGGTGGCAGAAGGCTGACCATCACACACTCAACAGTCGCTGTGAAAGTTTCCCTATCCTCAGCCTCACAACTAGAAGTGCCCACAATAGGCTAATTCTTGCTCAACCAAGATATGCATGAGCTACCAAGCATGAAACAAGAACCACCGGTGGATACATGAGTGTAATAGAAACTTGCTCAGTCAGAATCAGAAAAAGCAAGAATGTAAATTTGGTGGTAGTGATCCCCCTTGAGATAAAACAATCCAAGTAGTCGGGTACCACTCAAGTAGCAAAAGATGCGCTTAACCGTTTTCCAATGCTTGACACTTGGGCAATGCATAAACTTGCTCATCTATGAGACCACAAACTAAATATCAGGGTGAGTTATGCATAAGTAAATCAAGCTTCCAATAGCCTAATGATAGAGAAAAGCATCAAATGCATCTCCAACATCATGAAGAATCAACTGTAAACTTGTTTGCATAGGAGTGGCAATAGGTTTGTAGTCTTCAAGGCCAAAATGCTACAATAATGTGTCAATATATTTTGTTTGACGCAAAGTTATTTTGCCATCAACTTGCATACACTAAATGCCCAAATAAAGATGAAAATACCCCAAATATGAGATCTCAAATGAGGCATGCAAATCAGCCTTAAAATCAGCAATATGCTTCTCATTAGGATCAGTGAGAAGCATATCATCAACATAGATAACAAGGATCAGAAGCACATCATTTGCATGCTTAACATATAAGATGCTCTCAATTGGACTGTTCTCAAAACCATGTGCAATCAAGTAGGCATGTATCTTTTCATACCAAGCACGTGGTGCTTGCTTCAAACCATATAATGCCTTTTTTAACATGCACACTGTTTTCATGCCCTTTCTGCACAAAATCATGGGATTGAAAAACATACACTTCTTCATGTAAGTCACCATTCATAAACTCAATTTTAATGTCCAACCAATGTACATTCCAACCTTTATGAGCTTCAAGTGCACAAATGCTAGTAGTCATTCAACATGTGGGAGCAAAGGCCTCATCAAAATCAATGCCTCTTTCTTGAGCATAACCTTTTGCAACAAGCTTAGCCTTATACTCCTCAACTATTCCATCTAGCTTATGCTTTAGCTTGTATATCCACTTAGTGCCAATGGCCTTCTTACTAGGAGGAAAATCACATAAAGATTAGGTATCATTATTCATAATAGCATCATATTCTAATCGCATAACAACCATCCAATTTTTTGAATTTTGTGCTTCATTAAATGAAATAGGCTCATTCTCATCACAAAGACTAGAGGAAGCCATATCATAGCAATCTGATACAAAGGAAGCACTATGAGAACATGAATGAGTATGATATGATAGAGATGCATCTAATTTCTATCTCGCAAAGTCTACACCAGCCATTTTGGCATAGTTTTTTTCGCCTCTATATCAATCCTCTCATCAACAAGTGCATCATGTAAATCTACATAAAAAATGGAATGATATACATCATCACATGAAACTTGCAAAGGATGATAAATTACCTCATTCAAACCAGCACTTGACTATCCACATGTAAAAAGAGGCAACAAAGTATGATACACATCCCTAGAGCTAACAAAAGTCTCCTTGGTACATGAAAGTAATGGGTGAATTGCATCTTCCACAAAAAAAACATCATGGCTAACCAAAATGTGTTTAGTCTATGGATGATACAGATGATAGGCTTTGCTTTCAGAACTCTACCCAACAGAAATACATTTCACTCCTTTATCATCCATTTTCATGTGTTGTTGTTCAGGCACTAATGCATATGTAAGACAAGAAAAAACATGCACATGAGTAATAGATGGGTTGCGACCATGCCAAGCCTCATATGGAGTGATAGACTACAATGCTTTGGTGGGACACCTGTTATGTACATACATTGCACACATAAAAACCTCAAGCTAGAAGCTATGTGGTAAAGCTTGAATTTTGACCATACACCTCACAATCTCCATGAGAGACCCATTCTTTCTTTCATTAGTTCCATTATGTTGAGGTGTATATGGCAGTGTACACTGATGTTTTATCCCACATTCAGACAGAAATGCATTAAAATTAGAAGACATGTATTCCCCCCTCAAAGAGAACAGAGGGTGCACATATTACATGCTGACATATTTTCAGCCAAAACAAGAAACTGTTTGAAGCACATAAACACTTCGAACTTTGCTTTTAGTGGATACACCCATGGGTGCCTACAAAAATCATCAATAAAATTCATGAAGTAAAGGTAGTCCCCAAAGGATGCTATTTGCATAGGACCAAGGACATCACTATGAACAAACTCCAATCTCTGAGTAGCTTGAGCTGAACTATATTTTGGGAAGGAGGAATGTTGGATTCATCCCAAAATACAACCTTCACGAACATGTTTACAAGGTGCCTCAAGTTTGTGCAGAGAGGAAAACCATTTCAGATTTCTATAGGCATAGCGAACTAGCATAATCCTTATTACCAAAGTGTGCATGTCAAAGCATTGCACATGACATAGCCCGAGAATCTTGAGTTCCACATGTTGAATCATTCACAAATTTTGCATGATCTATGGGCTTATATAGATCATGACATAAAATTCCAAAAGCAATAATAACATCACCATTTGATAGATCATGAGCTATACATTTGTCATCACAAATTTCACAAGAAAGTCGATCTTGGCTAATGCTAAAACTAATAATATATTTTTCTTGATCCATAGCACATAAAAAGCATCTCACAATGTGAAAGAACTACCATAGTAGTATTCAGAATGATCTTACCAACTCCCATTACGGGATAAGAGGAGTTGTTAGCACATGTGATAATATTCCCTATAGGGGCAAGCTCAAGTGAACTAAAGAAACTGTGCTACGAGGTTATATGTTTGGTTGCCCCACTATCAAAGTACCAAACATCTAAGACTACAACAGACATCAATTGTTCATGAGAAGATGAAACATAACTGCAAACCATAGTAAATGCCCATTCTAGATTTTGCACAAGATTAGCAGACTCTGTTTTACGTGTAGAGGCCTCTGCAACAACTATTCGAGTCTCTTTTTTCTTTTCCTCTTTTGTAGCTAGCTTTGAACAACTCTTTATGACATGATCACTTCCTTTACAATATTTGCAAAAAAATATTTGCAAAAAAATAATTTGCAAAAAAATATTTGCAAAAAAATATTTGCAAAAGAATATTTCTTCTCATCTTCATCTTCCTTTTTTATTGTGCAGAATTAGCAGATTTCTACTTACTAGTAGATGAGCCCCATTTACCTTTGCTCTTTTGACTAGCTAGGAAGGCTTGATCTACAACACTCATAATGGACCTCTTTTTCCTAGACTGATCTTCTTGCAATAAAATAGAGACTAACTCCTTAAATGTTAATGTGTTTGGATTTCCTTTCATCATCAATCGAAGAGTAGAAGCAAAACTCTGATATGATTCTAGAAGACCATTAAGAACAATCAACACAAGTGAACTATTTGATAAGACTTCATCAATAGAAATCATCTGCTCCTTCAAATTTTTGACCTTTATCAATAAACTATCCATAGAATCTCCTTTATTCATATGCTCACTCTCCAACTGTTTTTGGAGGTAAGCAACACGATCCTCATTTCTTGCCCAGTACAAAGTGGTAAGTGTATCCCCCAAGCATTCTTTGTTGTTTTGTAAGAGCGAATATGAGGGATAATGGCACATTTGATAGACAAAGCTATCAATGCATCTGCCCGAGCATCTTTGTCATCCCAACAAAGTTTCTCTACAGTAGGTGCATGAGGAACCACATCATGAACATGAATTTGAAGATCGTCATCTTCAATGCCATATGCATTACCTTCAATAATTGTATTTGCAAGTGTAGTAGGTTGTTTTTCATGAACACCCTACACAATATCCTGTATTCCTTTTGCAACCAATACATGATGCAACATATATGCCCATAATGGGTAATTAGTATCGTCCAATCTATCCTCAATAGCTGTCATGTTATAGGATGCACACCCTTTTGGGTGAGGTGGCATACATGCCACATGGCATCACATGGGTATTTATACCACTTGGTAGAATAGATATTGAGAGTCTCTTTATGAGATATAGTCGAGCTCGGCGGTTGGGAGGATCGAACAGAGAGCATCTCCGTGTGTGTGGCGCAGCGAAGCTGGTCGATGATCAGAGAAGCAAAAGAAGTTTACAACACTGGTATCAGAGCGCCGATTCTTGGCCTGCTCACGCGCCTGCAGTGAATAGGATTCGAACTCGGGTGGCTGCCATGGGAGGCGTTCACTTTATCCACTAAGCCACAAGCTCTTGTTGGAGGTAATGTTCTTTATTACAATCATGTTGCACACCAGAGATGGCGCCCGTGAGCTGCCACCTAAGAACTATGGAGGAGGATAGACGAGCTGTCTTTTCTCCCTCCATTAAGATATGCAAGATGATTTCCCAACAAATTGGGAATGGTTCTAGTTGTAGAAATTCATATTTATGAGCATCAAGAGTATTCTTTTCGAAAAGAGGCTAGAGTAGTCGTCAACAAAAGATGTCGGAGAGAAAGGAGGTGGAAGGAGCATCTCAATCCTCTATATATTTTTAAAAAAGGATGTTCATGAAATATCAAATTTATGTGGAGATGAACTTTCCATGTACAAGTATTTTCATTTCAATTTTGAAATTATCTGACTCTTTGAGAAGGAAAGGATGGGCTTTGGGCAAATCTTTTGAAGGAAAATCGTGTACGGAGACTATGAGATATGTACTCTCACCTAGAGTAAAGGATTCCCCCAAAATACAAGAAATGGTAAGCTTTAGGCACCTCCAGAGTAGCCTATTTTTATGATTTTTACATAAATTTCAGGAGCTATTTTGGATAAATAGCCATTTTGGGAAGGCAAAAAGAAGAGGTATTTTTCATAGTTTTATGGAAAAAACCATGCACACCTATAGTCTAGCATATTGACTTCCATGCAAGATCAAGAAATCCAAAAGATACCTCAGTTTGATGGGAGTTTGAAGCTCCACAAAACCCCCTTCCATCACAGTTTGACAAAAATTTCAGCACCTAAATTTGAGGAATCCCCATTTTGGAAGAGGGAAAAATAGGTGCTTATAGCTATGGATGGATGGGAAAAAGTATATATACTGAGAGTATGGTGTATGGAAGTCTTAGGCGAATCATTAGATTCATTAAAATGATAAGTTAAGGAGGAATTTTACTTCCTCAAAGACCCCCTTCCCGCACTTTTTGGAAAAAATTTAAATGTTAAATTTAGTCCAACTCCACTTCTGGGAGTAGGAATAAAGATCAATTAGAGGCTTTCCATGGATTATTGTATATAATCCAAGAGAAATCCACATTTAGAGTGGATTAGAAGCTTGCTAAGAGCTCCCATTTAAGTTTTTGCATAAAAGCAAAATCTTGATTTAGGCCTCTTTTGGGGAGCAAATTAGCATGCATGAAGGGAGGATTTGGAAAGGTAAAAAATGGCTCAAGCATCTTCATATACCACTCTCTGAGGTTATGAGAGAATTTTAGGATTTGCATGAGGAAAGAATGCTTTTGGGCACCCCAAAAATCACATTTTTACACTTTTTCCAGCCCCTCCAACAGTCCACTAGTTTGACATGTCCCGCTTGGAATGGCCATATCTTGGGCTAGAAAACTCCAAATTGGACGTGCTATGGCTCGTTTCGAAGAGCACAAGGTCTAATTTCAGTTTATGAAATAAAATTTTGGAAAGTAAAAATTTTTGCAGGTCTGAACAGCTCTGCAAAGTCTGAACAGTTTTTGGCAACTACCTTCCGGGAGCCATATCTTTCAAACCGGGAAGGCGATTTGAGTAATTTCACTTCGACCTATTTGCACATGCTTTATATTTCAGTTTATGAAAATTTTCAGGTCCTAAAGTGGTTTTTGCAGGTCTAAAGAAGGATTACTAATGCATTTTTGAGCTAAATTTGCATTATTTTTGTAATCATCTCACCATGCTTTATGTTTTGGCGAGTGCTCCGATATTTTCGGACACTTCAAAGTGTATGTTAGGACCTGAGGAGGAAGGTGCAGAGGTCTCGAAGCTTGTCGAGAGCGATTGGATGCATGCAATTCCAAAATCAGACTACTCAGGGACGTATACTTTATGCTTTTTGGCATTTTATTTATGTTATGGCATGTTCTCTATCTACATGCATGAAGGGAATTGCATACATCAAATGTTGATCATTGTTTAAGCTCTTAAATTATGGATCAACATGCAGGAAGTATACCTTTTGATTGTTTGCAGGAAAGAAGATTACAGAAACCATATGGCTATGCAACACCGGGAATGGTTGCTAGCAAATGCTTTTGTGTTTTTGCAGGTCATGGAATCCATATTTGAGTTTATGGCGTGCATGCCATGGGCCTGTCAAGCCCTATGTTATTGGGTGGCCTATGTGCCACTGAGCTATGGTTTAAATTTTTTTGGGATTCCATTTCCTGGGGAAATGCTGTCAAAAAATTTCCCCCCTCATGGCGTTATATACGCACTTGCCATAATGCCTTTTTCTGCAAACGTCAATAAGGTATAGGCATGCTTCTACGCATGTATTTGATGGACTTAGTACCATCATAGTATTTTATATAAGGCAACTTCAGTAGTAACAGGATCCCTACACAAAATCCTTATGGATTTAGATTATAGGATTGTTTAGGGAAGGAGCTACACCTTCACCATTAGTAGTGTGCACAAGCAATCCTATAAGTTCAGGAAGTTGCATTCAGGTACGGGAGATGCATTTTTTATAATCTCCAAGTTAGTGAAGATTTATTTATCTTCACAAGAGTCTCACATGATGTATAGGAGACTTTGTGGTATTATTAAAAATACCCAAAGAGTGACTAGTTTCACTCTTGCACATCACTTGAGTGAGTAGTGAAGCATTTCTGCTACACTACTAAGGAAACCAATAAGATGGGATCACAGAGATGGGTTTCATGAGTAGCATCGCCATAAGTGTTTTTGTATCTTCCTCTAAGAGCTCCATATGCTCCTCTATTATATCCTCTTCCTCTCTGGTTCCTAGGATTCTTGAAACAATGTTAAATCATATGGTTGCTTCATCCACATATGGCACAAAGTGAGGAGTTTTGAGATCTCCCCCTACCTTCTCTACTTCCTCTAACTTCCTCTTGAACTTCTCCCTATACCCACAAATTAGCTTGGGATGTACTTGCTTTTTCATTAAATTTCTTGCCTTTTAATTTAACATCTTTGCTTC
>CM035421.1:98485520-98580520 GCA_020310875.1 Ceratopteris richardii | reverse complement strand
TTTGCTTAATTTCTTTTTTAAAATATTTCAAATATTATGTTTTTTTTTGTAATTTAGTTGAATAAGAAAATTTCAATGATGATAAAGAATATAAAATTTCAACTTACTCCAAGCTTCTTAATGTTTTTATATCTATTAACTATATTAGTTATTTATTTTTGTATATATTATGTTTTTTTTTGTAATTTAGTTGAATAAGAAAATTTCAATGATGATAAAGAATATAAAATTTCAACTTACTCCAAGCTTCTTA
This sequence comes from Ceratopteris richardii, assembly GCA_020310875.1. Taxonomy (NCBI): domain Eukaryota; kingdom Viridiplantae; phylum Streptophyta; class Polypodiopsida; order Polypodiales; family Pteridaceae; genus Ceratopteris; species Ceratopteris richardii. Next base: position 98,580,267 of record CM035421.1, on the reverse strand, counting down.
ATGTTTTTCTATCTATTAACTATATTAATTAACTATTTTTGCTTAATTTATTTTTTAAAATATTTCAAATATTATGTTTTTTTTTTTTAAATTTAGTTGAATAAGAAAGTTTCAATGATGATAAAGAAGATAAAATTTCAACTTACTCCAAGCTTCTTAATGTTTTTCTATCTATTAACTATATAAATTAATTATTTTTGCTTAATTTCCTTTTTAAAATATTTCAAATATTATGTTTCTTTTTGTAATTTAGTTGAATAAGAAATTTTTAATGATGATAAAGAATATAAAATTTCAACTTACTCCAAGCTTCTTAATGTTTTCCTATCTATTAACTATATTAATTAATTATTTTTTCTTGATTTCTTTTTTAAAATATTTCAAATATTATATATATATATTTTTGTAATTTATTTGAATAAGAAAATTTCAATGATGATAAAGAATATAAAATTTCAACCTACTCCAAGCTTATTAATGTTTTTCTATCTACTAACTATATTAATTTATTATTTTTGCTTAATTTATTTTTAAAATATTTCAAATATTATGTTTTTTTTTTTGTAATTTAGTTGAATAAGAAAATTTCAATGATGATAAAGAATATAAAATTTCAACTTACTCCAAGCTTCTTAATGTTTTTCTATCTATTAACTATATTAATTAATTATTTTTGCTTGATTACTTTGTTAAAATATTTGTAATATTATGTTTTTTTTGTAATTTAGTTGAATAAGAAAATTTCAATGATGATAAAGAATATAAAATTTCAACTTACTCCAAGCTTCTTAATGTTTTTCTATCTATTGACTATATTAATTAATTATCTTTGCTTAATTTCTTTTTTAAAATATTTTAAATATTATGTTTTTTTTTGTAATTTAGTTGAATAAGAAAATTTCAATGATGATAAAGAATATAAAATTTCAACTTACTCCAAGCTTCTTAATGTTTTTCTATCTATCAACTATATTAATTAACTATTTTTGCTTAATTTCTTTTTTAAAATATTTCAAATATTATGTTTTTTTTTGTAATTTAGTTGAATAAGAAAATTTCAATGATGATAAAGAATATAAAATTTCAACTTACTCCAAGCTTCTTAATGTTTTTCTATCTATTAACTATATTTATTAATTATTTTTGCTTAAGTTCTTTTTTAAAATATTTTAAATATTATGTTTTTTTTTTTGTAATTTAGTTGAATAAGAAAACTTCAATGATGATAAAGAATATAAAATTTCAACTTACTCCAAGCTTCTTAATGTTTTTCTATCTATTAACTATATTAACTAATTATTTTTGCTTAACTTCTTTTTTAAAATATTTCAAATATTATGTTTTTTTATTTTGTAATTTAGTTGGATAAGAAAATTTCAATGATGATAAAGAATATATGTTTTTCTATCTATTAACTATATTAATTAATTATTTTTGCTTAATTTCTTTTTTAAAATATTTTAAATATTATGTTTTTTTTTGTAATTTAGTTGAATAAGAAAATTTCAATGATGATAAAGAATATAAAATTTCAACTTACTTCAAGCTTCTTAATGTTTTTCTATCTATTAACTATATTAATTGATTATTTTTGCTTAATTTCTTTTTTAAAATTTCAATGATGATAAAGAATATAAAATTTCAACTTACTCCAAGCTCCTTAATGTTTTTCTATCTATTAACTATATTAATTAATTATTTTTGCTTAATTTCTTTTTTAAAATATTTTAAATATTATGTTTTTTTTTTGCAATTTAGTTGAATAAGAAAATTTGAATGATGATAAAGAATATAAAATTTCAACTTACTCCAAGCTTCTTAATGTTTTTCTATCTATTAACTATATTAATTAATTATTTTTGCTTAATTTCTTTTTGAAAATATTTCAAATATTATGTTTTTTTTTTGTAATTTAGTTGAATAAGAAAATTTCAATGATGATAAAGAATATAAAATTTCAACTTACTCCAAGCTTCTTAATGTTTTTCTATCTATTAACTATATTAGTTAATTATTTTTGCTTAATTTATTTTTTAAAATATTTCAAATATTATGTTTTTTTTTTGTAATTTAGTTGAATAAGAAAATTTCAATGATGATAAAGAATATAAAATTTCAACTTACTCCAAGCTTCTTAATGTTTTTCTATCTATTAACTATATTAATTAATTATTTTTGCTTAATTACTTTGTTAAAATATTTCAAATATTATGTTTTTTTTTTGTAATTTAGTTGAATAAGAAAATTTCGATGATGATAAAGAATATAAAATTTCAACTTACTCCAAGTTTCTTAATGCTTTTCTATCTATTAACTATATTAATGCTTTTTTAAAATATTTCAAATTTTATGTTTTTTTTTGTAATTTAGTTGAATAAGAAAATTTCAATGATGATAAAGAATATAAAATTTTAACTTACTCCAAGCTTCTGAATTTGAATTGTGTAGACGTGAACTTTGTAAGCTTTAGTGTGTAAATTGGAAGCTTCATAGTCATTGATGTATTTCAAAACACACCAGAAGAACCTAGCAATAAGAAAAAATACTGGTGAAATAGACTGATAGAGGAAGTAAAAGTGAGTGTGAGAGAGTAAGAGTGTGAAGAAAAATACATGAAAAAAGGTATGAATGAGTGAAAGCATAGACTCAGAGTTTCTGTTGCTATGCACGGGCTTTCAAAGTTGGTTTCGAGAAGTGCCATACAGAGTGTGATAGTCTTCCTTTATGTAAATCGACCTGTCGGTATAGTCATCAGTAGATTGGTCGGTATACCAATCGGGAATTATTATTTTTCCATTGATATACAGATCAATATGCTAATAGGAAAATTATATATATAATAAAATAATATGAAAAAAAACATTGTTACAAGTGTCTCTATAGCTGTCAATAAACAAAAAAAGAGAGTAAAAAAAAAAGGTTGTGCCACACTTTTATACCAATCTCTATACCAGCGAAAATATATATTCATCGACCAAATTGGCGCTTCATGCTGATTTTTTTAAGAAAGAAAAAAAATGAGCTTGTCCATGGGTAAAATGCATGAAGGACTTTCGTGCATGAAATGAAGGGTAAAACTTAATCATGATTTTATTGATATAATGGACCTTTATGCATGGAACGAAGGGTATAACTTAATGATTTATTGATATAGATCATTGAGTTGGATGGTAGAAGTCTCTTATTTGAGTCTTTCCATAGGTAAGATGCATGAAGGACCTTCATGCATAGAAGTAAAGGGTTTGTGCATAGAAGAGATCACATGGAGTGTTAAGAACATATGAAAATCCTTTTGAATTGCAAACTAAGCAATCCTTATCTCCTAAGAACCATCCTTAACCTTCACATTGTTGTATGCCACTCAATGTGAAATATGAGAGATATGAGGATCTTACAAACATTATGCCACATCATGTCCAGTTTGCCTCTCTAGTTCACTATGAACTAATATTTTGAGCTTGTGTAACTTACCAGTAATTCAATATCAAAAATTCAATATCAAAGTAGGTCAAAGGTCAGGCACCTCAATAACAAGTGTAAAGTTGGCCAAACGTCAAGCTCAATAACAATGTGTATAAAATTGACTCTGTTTACAAGATAGTCTTTGCTCTGAGAAGTGTAAGAACAAAGCAAACATATGTCAAACTGTTTTTGCTTCGCGAAATGTACATACAGTGGTGAATTCAAAGTCCATATGGCCGCTGTTTTAATTCATCTTCTCTGATGGTCCTGCGGGATCCATGGAACTTTGTCGTGGACGCTTCAGAAGGTGTAGACTGTACTTTTCCTCCTCTGATACAATTTCTTATAGTGTTACAAATTGATTGGGAAAAGCAATCCCTTTATTGTTTTTGCTGCAAAGGCTGTTGGGAGAGAACATGGATCTGCCTTCGAGGCCATAAGAAATGCAAGATTCAATGGATATTTAATTTCTCAGCAAGACGTCTGCACAGTGAACAAGCATTTGCTGATGAAGTATGAGGATTTCATCCTTCATCACATTTGCTGATGAAGAGTGAGGATTTCCTCCTCCATCACATGCATCACATACCGTGGAACAGCGGATATATGTGCCCGAGGGTCGGTGATGAGGTTATCCGGGTAACTGCATTGCACGTACTGATCAGATTGGCGGTGGATACGTAGGGGATAAGTCGGCATGCCTGCGTTGGGGATGGATCTCCCGTCTCGTTACCTAGTTTTCACTTTTTTACACTGATCGCCGGTCAGTGGAATGATGCTGTGAGAGTAGGGGATCAGAGGCCGGGCATCTCTCCACCTTTCTGAGCATATTTTTTCTTCTTTCTGGACACCTTTTTTCTGGCTTTAGCTTTCTCCTCTCTGCTGTGCTTTCCAGGCAAATGCTCTGTCAGCTCTGCATGCAGGAGGCAGTCGCGGACAAGGACATAGGAAACAGCCTCTGATGGTAGCTACCCGCATCAAAGATCCGCCTTCGCTCCACTCCGGAAATCTTCTTTCCTTCTGCTGCATTTGGTTGGACGGTTATGAGTAATGACACGATATTTTACTCCGAGAGAAGGAAAACAAGATCTGTGCCTCTGATATGCTTCCAATCACTGAGCGTTGATGATGACGATGATGACGGCCCATGTCTCTGAATCTGGATGAGGACGATGATAGGCGGAATCTTGTAGAGAGAGAGAGAGAGAGAGAGAGAGAGAGAGAGAGAGAGAGAGAGAGAGAGAGAGAGATGACCCGATCACATCCTCGCTTCTGAAGCATAAGGTTCCTATAAGAACATGATCTGTGCTCGGTTCCTGCTACTGCTGAATTTGCTACTGTGCCTTGCCCAAGGTATGATACCCTTCTCGTTCTTTCTATCTTATTCGCGAATTCTTTCTATATGTCTCACAACCACATGGAAAACATCCACCGAGTTCATTAGTCACTTCTGCGGAGCTACTGAACATAGACACGCACCTCCTTTGGTGAATGGATGCTTCCTTCTGAAGTTGCCTGGTACGGGTGTCGAATTCTAATCTCGCGCAAGATGATAGTAGATTATCTAATCGGAGGAACGTTTCAGAAAGCCACATCATCATACAGTCTCTCAACCGAGCCTGAATACGATCATAGTCCGCTGGCTCTCCAACGCTCTCGTTGAGGTCGAAAAACAAAAGAAATGAACGGAGCAAAGACCTATTAGGTTAACGTTGCGTCTAACGTAGGTTGGCCGGTCGATGTTACTGTGCACCTTACTATGACGTCTCAGCCGAACGAGTGGCCCTTGCATCACGTTTGATGATTTGTGTGTTCGCTTTAGGTAAACTCTCTCTGTTTTAGCGTGGGGAAGATCCATGAGAGAGTCTCGGTAAGAACAAAGAAATTGGCCATTTAATAAATCTGTTGATGTTCTTACCTATCTCTTTTCTCTTCCCTTTTAGCTTAATTCACGCATATATGCACCTTAAACTTTCTTCGATTTCACTGATGTCACTGAATGGATCCAAGCAGAAAGCGTGCAAGGAGGGAGCATAGGCTTTTGCTATGGTCGAAAGGGAGATAATCTGCCAAGCCCACAACTGGTCGCGCAAATTGCAGTCAAAGAATCCATTAGCAAGCTCAGAATATATGACTATGATCAAAACGTCATAAGTGCATTTGCAGGAACAGACATTAGCCTGATCATTACTATCCCGAATGAGGAGCTCTCAAACTTTCAATCAGAGCAGCAAGCAGATAACTGGGTGAATCATGTTCTCCTTCCTCTCACTCAATCGGTAAAGATTGAACTTGTCACTGTGGGTGTAGAGGTCATTACTCTGACCCCTGAATTCTCTCAGTATGTCTTGCCTGCCATGATGAGTATACACACAGGCCTAACGAAGGCGAACCTTGCAGACCAAATTAAAGTCTCTACAGCAAATTCTATGGGCGTCTTACAAAGTTCTTTCCCACCTTCCTCTGGAGCATTCAATGAGAGCATCAAAACAGCATACATGCAACCTATACTTGATTATCTCAAGGCAATTGGATCTGTCTACATGGTCAATGCATATCCATATCATGCATACATGGCTGAATCTGATGACATTGCATTAGATTATGCATTGTTTGACCCCAAGGATGAAGTCATGGATTCAGGAACGAATATTGCGTATACTAGCCTCTTAACAGCACAGCTGGATGCAGTCTATTTTGCTCTCGAAGCCATGGGACATGGAGAACTGAGTGTGATTGTAAGTGAAACTGGTTGGCCAACCAAGGGTGACTCGGATGAATCTGTAGCAAATGTGCAGAATGCAGCCACATATAATAACAACCTTCTGATGTTGGTACAAAATGATACAGGGACGCCTCGTCGGCCAGGTCAACCACTCAATGCATACATTTTTTCTCTATTTAATGAAGATGAAAAGACAGGAAAGGAATCAGAGCGCAACTGGGGTGTTTTCAGTGTTGATGGTACAAGTTTTTATTATCTTGACATTGAAGGTACTTCCAATGGAGCTCCACAAAGCTTCAATGGCACAGGAGCAACGTGGTGTGTAGCCTCCCCTGCTGCAAGCAATGAGAGCTTAGAGGCAGGTCTGAACTATGCATGTGGAGAAGGAAATGCAGATTGTGGACCCATACAACCGGGCAATCCTTGCTTCCTTCCTGATTCTTATTTTAGTCATGCTTCCTATGCTTACAACAGCTACTATCAAAGGAGTGGAGACAACAGTGCTGCTTGCAATTTTGGTGGATCAGCAATGATCACTACCAAAGATCCTAGTAAGATTACTTGAAAGTTTTGTTTGTGTTTTCATACTTACAAATGACATCTGTAGCTTCTATACGTTTTGCATTTGTCATGTGGACCTTTTTCATTACTCTTGTTTTTCTTATTTGTTTTGGCTCGATTATTCAATCTTCTAAGTTATGAACTAGAAACCACCATATTCTCTGTTAAGCTCAGTACGGAGCAGGACAGTCTTGCTTGAATGCAGCCTGCAAGACCCTGTCTTAAAACCGTACCTAGAAAGGCTTCAATACCTGGAAAAGCTGATGATAATGTCTTAGATACACTTTCAATCTATTCGAGATAGTTTACCATGTTTCTTTCAGAGTTATGAACTATGGTTGGCTACTCTTGATGGGACTTCTTTTTCCTAACCGTGAGAATTTTGTCAACTTGGACCAGGTGGTAGCAAACAATGCTTTGGGTCACATGTTGACCATAAAATTAACATTGTTTTAGACTTCAGTTATGTTCTTCAAGGTCTGTGAGATTTAACAGGATATATTTTTTTTGAGATTCATTGCAGTTTTCAATTTACCCTGTATATTAGATTTAAAATAGGGCTGCTTGCCTCTCAAAGTGGGTGAAGATGATGTCAGTAGAACTTTCTCATCAAAGACCCAAATATTATATATGGTTAGATAGCTCTCTGTGAGTATTATCACAATATGTTATAAAAAATTGAGCCAAATTTTGACCAGTTTGACCAATCATTTGACCTATTTTGGACACCAAATTTTAAGAATTATTAACCTGGAGGTGGGGTCCCGAGTGGGAGGTTGCCCCATTAGACATTTTCTAACACTTTATTCGTTAAGCTAAACTTCCAGAACCGTGTATGGAATCCTCAAGGTTTTACCTTTGATTACTAATAACCATTATGAAGTTGTCTGGTCTTTCTAAATACTTAGATGCAGCAGTGAATTGTCAATTGTTTGATTATTGTATAATACATAAGTTCTCTAGAATAAGGTATACCAGAGTGATGGTGCTGTTATGGCTGCAATAATGTTCCACTTCAACGTGTGTGAGAAATTATCATACTTGGTACTACATCAGCATTTCCTTAACATGTGAGCCATATCGTTAAGTCTAAACTAAGTTCAAAGGTATGAAGTTATTAGTCTTGTTTAATATCACAATCTGAAGGAAGTGAAAGATTGGTGGACGCATCATTAACATGTTTTTCAAAACGAAGGATTTAGTTCAACCAACCATTTTCCCATAATGCCCCTTTATCATATGTACAGCCTACAGTTAGAATGGGCTTCAATAGTTTATGACTGCTGAAGCCGGAAATGCCATTATGAACTCCTTGAAAACTCTGGTTCCCATTTCTCAAACTTCTGCAAGAATCCCTAGTGACCGATCATAGATGGTTCTTGTTTCCATGAGAAATCAGATTTGTGATTTTATATCTCATGAAACTGTACACTCATTAATAACTATAATCAAGTCTTCTTGAAGGGGTTTCAATATGCTCATCTGATTTTCTGTTGTACATTTCAGGTTATGGTGCATGCATTTATCCATCAGAGTAAGGACTATTCTCCCTTCTTAAGTTTTTTATGTTTGTCAGAAAAAATGAAGCATTGCATGGTTTTTCACTTGAGGATTAGTGAAGCATTATAAACATTCTTGTCCATTTCAACTGAATACATACTGGCAGTTCAGTCATGCATCTTTATTTTTCGTGTAAAAAACTGATAGCTGTATTATCACGGATCATGCGCACAGGTGAAATCGGTGGTCCATGTAAGGTCATTGTGTGTTTAACTGAATTCCTTCAAATAAGTTTATTTTCATGCATTGAGATAATGGAGTGTGCAGATGAGACATTTGTTGGTTCTCTCATTCGTTGACATCCAGTTATCATTTGAAACAGTGCTTTATTACCATCTGGCAATGTGTACGGTAGTCTGTCGACCAGGATTCAGAGCGATGCTGCAGGCTTGATCTTTATAATCACCCTTGTTATCTTTGCCATTTGACAAATTAGAAAGGACCTCCAAAACCTCCGAAAGCATTTTATATCTATTTGGAGATTATGCAGGAGAGGTTTGCTGTAAAATGTTGGTTGATTCTCAGTAAATGCCGTGTACAATGATGCAGTCTTAGTTGTAACGTAATAAGGCTCTCTTTTGTACACAAATTTTGAAGAAATATCTCTTAATGAATCTTAAAAGAAACATGTAAGATTTTTGGTAAACAATTCTCTGATTCCATAACTGGTGTTCTGCCAAGTCTTGACTCAAATTTACAATAGCTGATAAGAAGAGGGCTGAAGGCCATGAACTGGTTATCATTATGGAAATTGGTCAATAGACAAGTTGATATGTTCGAACTTCAGTAATCACATTACATTGGATTTGAATAAAAATGGAGACAATTTCCAGGAAGCATATTTCTGATGATAAAAAACTGTTCCTGATGAAATTCGGTGTAAATGATGAGCTTCCCAATAATAATCAGTAAATGTGTTGCTTAGAATGGATATGTTTAAACTTCAGTAATCAGATTATATTGGATTTAATAAAAAATGGAGATGATTTTCAGGAAGCATCCTGATGAAACTCGGGGTAAATGATGAGCTTCCCACTGGCTAATAATCAGTAAATGCGTTTGCCTACAAAGCTTATACCAGTGAAAATTGGAGGATTGGTGCAAATTTAAACTTGTATATATACATATATATATATACATATATATATATATATACATACATACATATATATATACATACATACATACATACATACATACATACATACATACATACATACATACATACATACATACATACATATATATATATACATATATATATATATATATATATATATATATATATATATATATATATATATATATATATATATATATATATATATATATATATATATATATATATATATATATATATATATATATATATATATATATATATATATATATATATATATATATATATATATATATATATATATATATATATATATATATATATATATATATATATATATATATGTATATATATATATGTATGTATGTATGTATGTATGTATGTATATATATGTATGTATGTATATATATATATATATATATATATATATGTATGTATATATATATATATATATATATATGTATATATATACATATATATATAGATATATATATATATATGTATATAGATATACATATATATATGTATATATATACATATATATATATGTATATATATACATATATATGTGTATATATATATATATATATGTATATATATATATATATATATATATATATATATATATATATATATATATATATATATATATATATATATATATATATATATATATATATATATATGTATATATATATATATATCTATATACATATATATATATCTATATACATATATATATATATCTATATACATATATATATAGATATATATACATATGTATATAGATATGTATATATATCTATATATATATATGTATATAGATATATATATATATATATGTATATATATATATATATATATATATATATATATATATATATATATATATATATATATATATATATATATATATATATAGATATATATATATATATACATATACATATATATATATATATATATATCTATATATATATATATATATATATATATATATATATATATATATATATATGTATATATACATATATATATATATATATACATATATATATATATATATATATACATATATATATATATATATATGTATATATATGATTGCCAATTTTCTTGAGAGTGAAATCGAATGTTTAGGTGCCAACTGGAGTGCCGTGCATTTCATTGCTAGCAGGATTTTAATGATATTTTTGGTTCTCCCTTTTGAGTTCTATATAGGGGTATCTAGGAATTTTTGGAGATGTTATTGTTTTGAGTAGAATAAAGCCTTATCACTCTGGAGTCTGGGAGAGAATGGGGATTTTCTCTTTAATTTAACTTCCTTATTATGTGTTATTATCACTGTTATTATAATCTAGTTATTGTTATTGTATAATTACTGTTGATGAATCACTCAGATGTGTTTACCAGTCTGAGCTGATGAATGAATCTCTATCTGCCTTTCATTATGGGTATGCATGTTGTCTTCTTGAGTTTGAGAGACATCTTCAAGTGTAGAAGGTGACAAGAAGGCAAATTGATGCACGGATGTAAACAGAATCGAATCAGTCTTTTATTATGACCAAGGTAAGCATTTATATACAGCGTAAGAAATCCATGATATCCAACGTTTCAATGATTAATGTTAAAGGTGCAAGTCCGATGATTTTGGAAGAGCAATCAAACATACCTTTTTCACCTTAAAAAAAAGCGAGGCTAAAATGCTAAAGCTTATATAAACTAGAAAAAGAAAAAGCTCTAAGAGTGGATAACATTCTTGTTGGGAGTGATGGTTGGATGCACTCAAGAAATGAGTTGAAGCTGCTAGACCTGCTTTGCTTCAGTCCCCTTTAGCTTCAGATATGCTTAGTACACTTGCTTAGCTTCCAAATGACACAAAGAAACCATATATGTACTTTGCAAATGATTTGAGTAATGATCAAACCAAAACAGATAACTTGATTCCTTCACAAATCCAAAAACCTTGCTATTTTTGTAATGATACCTGCTCAGTGTTATGCTCAGTGTGACCAGCACACTTGCAATTGAAACAATTTCTTTTGGAGGTATTAAAGTACCTTAATAAGCTACCATTTGCAAGTGGAATGAGAAGAAATGATAAACCACATCTAGAGAAATTGATTTAGCAAACTTAGGAGCACTCCCGACTTTTTAGGAGTTGTGCAGAACAATACCCGTGACTGCTTCGAGTGCGATTTCTCCCAAATGACTGAATGAAATGTCTTGAAATTTTGTATGCTTGTAGAAGACCTTGAGCTGGTTCCAACAAGCTCTTAAGCTCTTGATTTGGTTCAGTGAGCACTGAGAAATGCTCCTTGGAAGTTGACAGACTTGAAGTAGAAAACACAGAGAACCAGATATGATGAATGTGTAAATATCTATTGATTGATATGATTATACAAGCTCATTAGCATGACAAGCATAGCTAATTGAGGTGTGGTGGTGTAGGCTATGAAGTAGCACTAACACATGCTCATTTACAAGAGAAATAAGCCTCGGGAGTTGAGCTACAATGAAGGAACTACAGCCGCGACTTTTTCCATAGTTTTTATAGAGGTTTTTACTATGATTTGAATTTGAAATTCAAATGTAGGCTCCCTAGAATATCTCTACTAAAAGTAGGGAGATATTCTCTCCCTTAAATCATCTAAGAATCCACGACTAATCAAGTTGGTGAGTGGTTACATAAAACTCCAAGTCATTTTTTACTTTTACAAGAAGTAAATAGTAATAGCCATAGGTATGGATTCCTATGCTCTTCCCTTAAGTGAAACCTTCATGAATATAATCAGGTCAAACTTCCAAGCTCCATGCCAAGTGTGAAGACTTGAAATGCACCAACAGCTCCCCTCAAGTCAAACACTTTGGCTTAAGTCTTCTCTTTTAATCTTCAATCACATCCTGCAATCCAATCATGGATTTGAATCTGCATAGCTTGTTTCCATCCAATGCTTTAGTGAGTAAATCTGCACATTGCATATTAGTAGACACATAAATCAATTGAATGTCTTTACTAAGCAATTTCTCTCTCACATAGTGGTAATGAACCTCTATGTGTTTGGTTCTAGCATGATATATTGGATTAGCTGCAAGGTGAAGAGAGCTAGTGTTGTCTCCAAAGATGATTGGTGGTCTAGTGTATAGACCTAACTCTGTATACAAGAGCTTCAACCAGATAGCTTCTTGAGTGGCATTGGCAAGCCCTCTATACTCTGCTTCAGTGGATGACAATGCCACTGTAGGTTGCTTCTTGGCTGACCAAGAAATAGGTTTATCACCTGCAAAACATATATATCCTGATGTGCTTCTCCTGTCATCCTTGCAACCTACCCAATCTGCATCTGAGTACACTTTAAGGTCAATATCTGATGTGTATGGAAAATACAAACCATGACTTTGAGTTCCTTTGAGGTACTTCAAGATTTTCTTTGCTGCCTCTAGGTGAGGTACCCTTGGTTTGTGCATGAATTGACTAAGCACACTAACTCCATATGCTATGTCAATTCTTGTCAAGGTGGCATAGTTCAAACTACCTACCATGCTTTGATATCCTGTGATGTCTTGGACTTCTTCTCCTTCATGAGCACTTAGCTTTAGGTTGACCTCCATTGGAGTAGTAGATACTTTAGCATCCTGCAAACCAAACTTCTTGACCATATCCTGTACATACTTCTTTTGAGTGATATATACACCTGAGTTGGTGTAGACTAACTCAAGACCTAAGAAATATTTCAATAATCCAAGATCACTGATCTTGAATTCCTTCATCATCTGTCCTTTGATGTGTCTAATCCCATTGACATCATTGCCTGTAATGATGATGTCATCAACATAAACACACAAATAGATTACCTCTGTACTACTTCTCTTTATGAATAGAGAAGTGTCTTCTTTACTCATCACAAATCCTTGGTCTTGGAGGTAGGTTGTCAACCTGTAATTCCATGCTCTAGGTGCCTGCTTCAAACCATATAGAGCCTTCTTCAATTTACAAACATAATTTACCTTCTTGGGGTCTTCATAGCCAGGTGGTTGTGACATGTAGACTTCTTCAGATATCCATCCATTCAAGAAAGCATTCTTGACATCTAATTGGTACATGTTCCAATTCTTGGATGCAGCTACACTCACCAATATTCTGATAGTTGGCATCTTAGCCACAGGAGAAAATGTCTCCTCATAATCAATGCCTTGGGTTTGTGCAAAACCCTTGGCTACCAACCTAGCTTTGTACCTGTTTATTGTTCCATCTGAATTTCTCTTTAGCTTGTAGATCCATCTGGACCCTATCACCTTCATAGATTCCTTCTTGGGTACCAAGTCCCAAGTGTCACTCTCCTTGAGAGCTTCCATTTCTTCATCCATAGCTTCTTTCCATTCTGGTTTGGTAATTGCTTCTTCATAGGTACCTGGTTCTTCATTCAACAAATCTTTTGCAAGATATACAGAATGTTTAGTTACAAGTGATGTGTCATACCCAAATCTGATTGGTCTTTTGCTTTCTCTCTGAGATCTTCTAATTGCTTGAGTTGAGGATTCTGGTATATCCTCTAGCTTTTTCATCTTCATCTTCCCTTTGGACTTCCAAGCCTTGAATTCCTCAAGGTTTATTGTATCATCATCATCTGAGCTTGAATCTTCTTTCTGAATTGGTTCCTCCTTGGTGAGCCTTGGGAAGTCTTCTTCCATATCATAGGGTAGACTAACCTTCCTGCATTCATTCTCATACCAAGAGTCATTCTCATCAAAGATGACATCTCTGCTTACCTTGAAGCCTTTGTTTGTTGGGTTGTAGAATCTGTATCCCTTTTGGTTCAAATCATAACCAATGAAGATACACTTTTCAGCTTTAGGATCTAGCTTTCCCCTTACTTGTGAGGGAATATGCACATATGCTACACAGCCAAAGATTTTACAATGATCCAGAGAAGGTCTCTTACCATGCCAAGCTTCATATGGTGTCATGCCATCAAGTGATTTGGATGGCAACCTGTTGATGAGATAGGTGGCAGTGGATACACTCTCTGCCCAAAGATAATTTGGCAACTTCTTTTCATTAAGCATAGACCTAGCTGTTTCTACTATGAGTCTATTCCTTCTTTCAGCTACTCCATTTTGTTCTGGTGAGTACCTTGTAGTAATCTCCCTTTTGATGCCTCTTTCCTGCAAGAAATCTTCAAACTCATTGGAGAAGTATTCTCCTCCACCATCTGACCTTAGCCTCTTCAAACTTCTACCTGTTTGGTTTTCAACAAGTGCAAGATACCTCTTGAAACAATTAAACACTTCATCTTTATGCTTCATAAAGTATAAGATGGTCCATCTGCTATAATCATCAATGAAGGACACATAATACCTTGAACCTGAAATGGAAGGGTCCTTGCTAGGTCCCCAAACATCTGTGTGTACCAAGTCTAGGTAGTCTTCATGCATGAAACCTTTCCTTGAATAGGGCAACCTGTGAGACTTACCAAATTGACATGCTCCACACTTATAAATCATGTGTTGCTTGGACACATTAGGTATCCCAAGCACACATTGATCCCTGCACATTTGCTTTAGGGTTCTTTCTCCTATGTGACCTAACCTCTTGTGCCATATTTCTAACTCTGAAAGTGTTTGATCCTTGTAATTATACAAAGCAATGTTCTTGGTGTCTTCTAGCTCAAAAGTAAACAATCTACCTGATTTTTCTCCCTTTGCTATCCTTCTGAATCCATGTCTTGGGTCCTCCACATATGCTCCATGTTGTGTGAATCTGACCTGTAAACCTTTCTCCACAATCTGGCCAACACTCATTAGATTCTTAGTGATGGTTGGTACATAGAGTACCCTGCTCAATAGGTTCTGGTTACCATCACATGTCTTCACATTTCCAATCTTAACAACAGAATGTTTAGTATCATCACCTGTTTGTACCTGATGTTTGCCCTTGGGTTCTTCCAAATCAGAAAGTAGTGCCACATTGCCAGCTACATGGTTAGAACATCCTGAGTCAATATAAAATAAATGATCATCATTTGTACCTGCCTTGGAGGTCATATTCATGATCAATAGGGAGTCATCTTGCTCCTCTGTGTAATTGTTGTAATCCCTTCTATTTCTGAATCCACCTTGGTAGTTACCATTGTGGTTGTGGTTGTAATTGTTGTTGTATTGATTGTTGTATCCATTGTAGCTTTGATGTTGGTTGAATCTGCCTCTCCCTTGAGAGTATCCACCTCTTGAGTAGCCTCTTCCTCTCTGATTCTTGTAGTTCTTGTAGCATTCATCTGTGGTATGATTGGACAATCCACAAATGTTGCATGGTGATGAGTTGTAGGGTCTCCCCCTACCTGACTTACCTCCTCTGCCTCTTCCTCTAGATGATCTACCTCTCCCTGCATAATTAGCTTGGGAGGTAGAGCCTTCTTCATCCTGTTTCTTCCCTTTACCTTTATCCTTAACTTTCTTATCAGTATATAGAGCAGAGGGGTTGTTACCTTTTGATTGATCTCCTGCCTTTGTAAACTTTGCTTCATGTGTGAATAGTTGGCCCATGAGTGTTGTGAGATCTGGGGTATGCATGTCCATATAGAGGTCCATTGCAGTGGTAAAGCTTTCCCACTTATCATCTGCCTTGAGTCCATTTGTTACTTGCCTGACTATTTGCTCCTCTTCAATCTCCTCTCCAATGCTTGCTAATTGGTCTGCCACATCTTTAATCTTTGTCACATACTCTGAGACTGATTGCTTGGGCTGCTTCCTAAGTGTTGTGAATTCAATCCACAATTGTTTCTTCCTAGCCCTTGTGTTGGAAGAAAAGTATGTTGACAAGGTTTCCCAAGTCTCTTGGGAAGTCTTACAATTCCTTACATGAGGTAAAAGGAAATCAGATATAGAGTTAAGAAGGTAAGACCTTGTCAAAGCATCCTTTGCACACCATTGGTTGAGCCTTTCATGTTCATCCTTTGTGGGTAGTCCTCTAGTTTTGAATGAGGGCAATTCCTCATCTCCTGATATGTATCCAAATAAGCTCCTTCCTTGTAGATAGGTCTTCATCCTTAGAGACCAAGCTTGGTAGTTGTTCCTGTCCAATTTGTCAATGAATGAAGGAAATCCATCTCCCATGTTTACCTTATTTGCTCTGATACCACTGTTGGGAGTGATGGTTGGATGCACTCAAGAAATGAGTTGAAGCTGCTAGACCTGCTTTGCTTCAGTCCCCTTTAGCTTCAGATATGCTTAGTACACTTGCTTAGCTTCCAAATGACACAAAGAAACCATATATGTACTTTGCAAATGATTTGAGTAATGATCAAACCAAAACAGATAACTTGGTTCCTTCACAAATCCAAAAACCTTGCTATTTTTGTAATGATACCTGCTCAGTGTTATGCTCAGTGTGACCAGCACACTTGCAATTGAAACAATTCCTTTTGGAGGTATTAAAGTACCTTAATAAGCTACCATTTGCAAGTGGAATGAGAAGAAATGATAAACCACATCTAGAGAAATTGATTTAGCAAACTTAGGAGCACTCCCGACTTTTTAGGAGTTGTGCAGAACAATACCCGTGACTGCTTCGAGTGCGATTTCTCCCAAATGACTGAATGAAATGTCTTGAAATTTTGTATGCTTGTAGAAGACCTTGAGCTGGTTCCAACAAGCTCTTAAGCTCTTGATTTGGTTCAGTGAGCACTGAGAAATGCTCCTTGGAAGTTGACAGACTTGAAGTAGAAAACACAGAGAACCAGATATGATGAATGTGTAAATATCTATTGATTGATATGATTATACAAGCTCATTAGCATGACAAGCATAGCTAATTGAGGTGTGGTGGTGTAGGCTATGAAGTAGCACTAACACATGCTCATTTACAAGAGAAATAAGCCTCGGGAGTTGAGCTACAATGAAGGAACTACAGCCGCGACTTTTTCCATAGTTTTTATAGAGGTTTTTACTATGATTTGAATTTGAAATTCAAATGTAGGCTCCCTAGAATATCTCTACTAAAAGTAGGGAGATATTCTCTCCCTTAAATCATCTAAGAATCCACGACTAATCAAGTTGGTGAGTGGTTACATAAAACTCCAAGTCATTTTTTACTTTTACAAGAAGTAAATAGTAATAGCCATAGGTATGGATTCCTATGCTCTTCCCTTAAGTGAAACCTTCATGAATATAATCAGGTCAAACTTCCAAGCTCCATGCCAAGTGTGAAGACTTGAAATGCACCAACAATTCTCACTCCTCACTTCTCTATATTTGAATGCATTTGAGCCAAGGTATACTTAAAAAAAAAAACAATGTGGAGTCCATTCATGGATGTCCATGGATTTATCTCATATTCTACCCAATTGGAAATCACCATCGTGATAGAAGTGTCCTATTCGGATATTCAACACTTGATTTAATTGGCTCAACATTGGAAATTTGTAAATTTATTGGTATTATCTTGACATTGGGGATTTGGAAGGATAGTGTCCATCTCCCGCCTTGAAGGATGTTCCATCCAAAGGTGTTGGATTTTGATAAATATGCTTTACTCAGCCAAAAGTAAATCTGCCCCTCTTTGGTGAAGAGCTTGTGTTTTGTTGATTATTTGGTCTCTTAAATAATAATTTGACATATGAAGGCTTGTTTTTCCAAATTATTGAAAACGATATTTTTAAAACCAAGTTTTGAAATAAAATGGTTGTGATCTTTTGCAAGTATTGAATTCCATGGTAGATGGTGATGCTATTTGAATCCCATTTGATTTGTGGTTTTCTTTTCTTCTTTTTGAAGAGAATCAATAAGTTCTCTATATGTTGCACTCGATTATTATCTTTCAAAATGTTCTTAGATGTTATTACGTTGCTCTAGAAGGATTTTGAAAGGTATAGCCATTTTTTCTTCTTGGATTATGTTCATAGACTCTTTGTTTCATTGATCAGATTTTCTATTTCTTTCGTATTCTCATGCATCATGCTAGAAAGCTGAACTTTGAGTGGTATCTTGTAGTATTCTCTTCAATCCAAATAGTTGTTTTAAAGTGTTTCGATCTTCATAGTTTGATTGTGCATTAATCTAGATGGTAGACCAAATCATGATCAATGATAAAATCATCGTATATCAAATCCAAGGGAGTAATGACATCATCATCATCCCTAGCATCATGCACAACCAAATTATTCAACAAAGATGACTTGTTAAAGAATTGCAATGAAACAAAGATGTACAAAGTGCATATTTCCAATATCATAAACAATATATACATAGGACATATATATGTGTGGATGTGAAGCTTGCTCCAAAAGAAGTCATTGGGAGCTCAAAAGTGACAAAAGAGGAACCATCGAGGATTTTAGGGTTAGAAAATCCAATACAACAATCACCTATGTGCATAAATGTATGTACACACTGTTGGAGTTAGACGTCTGTGGAAGCAGGCGAACATCACAAGGAAGAAGAAGAAGCTTGGAGCACAACACACAATAATGAATGTATTACTAGAGAAATGTACAAAGATAATTAGCCCATTAGGGCAATAGGCATATATACAAGCTAGGGGGAAAAAACCTCCTAAAGAGGGACCGTCCTAGTGTGTTCACACACATCACTACCTAAATATATCAACAAATCCCCCCTGGGAGTGATGCAGTGAACAAGGCGTTCACACTCATGTATAAGGAAGTGCCAAGATATGTGGAATCAATCCACAAAAGGAAGTAAGCCCAAAGCTTTGCGGAAAGCTTCAAACTTCTCCCTAGGTAGAGCCTTCGTGAAAAGGTCTGCAATGTTCTCTTGCTTGGGCACATATGCCAAGTTGACCCCAACAGAGAACCTCTCCCTGACATAATGACAATGCACCTCAATGTGCTTAGTGCAAGCATGGAACATAGGGTTCCTCGCAACTGCCAATGCGCTCTGATTGTCAGTGAAGATGGAGGTGGTAGAAGACTGACCAACACCCAAATCAGCCATAAGGCATCTGAGCCACACACACTCAACAGTCGCTGTGAAAGCTGCCCTATACTCAGCCTCACAACCGGAAGTGGCCATAGTAGGTTGATTCTTGCTTAGCCATGCATGAGCTACCAAGCATGAAGCAAAAACCACTAGTGGATACATGAGTGTCATAGCAACCAACCCAATCAGAGTCAGAAAAAACATGCAAATCTGGCAGTAGTGATCCCCCTTGGGATAAAACAAACCAAGTAGCCAGGTACCACTCAAGTAGCGAAAGATGCACTTAACCACCTGCCAATGCTTGACTCCTGGGCAATGCATAAACCGCTAAATAGCATCTTTCACAAAAAAAACATCACGACTAACCAAAATGTGTTTAGTCTGTGGATGATACAGATGATAGCCTTTACTTTCAGAACTGTACTCAACAAAAATACATTTTACTACTTTATCATCCAATTTTTTGCTATGTTGTTCAGGCACTAATGCATATGCCAAACAACCAAAAACATGCAGATGAGCAACATATGACTTGCGATCATGCCAAGCCTCATATGGATTCATAGACTGTAGTGCTTTAGTGGGACACCTGTTAAGTACATATGCTGCACACATAACAACCTCAAGCAAGAAACTATGTGGTAAGGCTTGACTCTTGACCATACACCTCACCATTGTACACTCTTATCCCGCGTTCAGCCAGAAATGCATTAAAATCAGAAGACGGATATTCCCCCCCTCGATCAGAGCAGAGGGTACCCATTTTACATGCTGACATATTTTAAGCCAAAACCAGAAATTGTTTGAAGCACAAAAACACTTTAGACTTTGCTTTGAGTGGATATACCCATGCATGCCTAGAAAAATCATCAATGAAAGTCACGAAGTAAAGATAATTTCCAAAAGAGGGTGTCTGCATAGGACCACAGACATCGTTATGAACAAGCTTCAATTTTAGCTTGAACTGAACCGCCTTCTGGAAATGAGGAACATTGCATTTTGCCCAAAATTCACCCTTCACATACATGTTTATCGGGTGGTTTGGGCAAAGAGGACACCATTTCAGATTTCTATAGACGTAGCAAACTAGCAAAGTTTAGATGACCAAAATGTGCATGCCAAAGCTTTGCAACAAACATATCCTGAGAATCATGTATTGCACATGCAAAATCATTCACCAATTTTTCATAGTCTATGGGTTTATACAACCCATGACATAAAATGCCAGATGCAATAATAACATCGCCATTTGACAAATCATGAATTGTACATCTGTCATCAACAAATTTCACAACCAAGCCAATCTTGGCTAATGCAGCAACTGATAACAGATTCTTCTTTATCCTTGGCACAAATAAAGCATCTGACAAAGTGAAAGAACTATCGTCAGCAGTAGTCAGAATGATCTTACCAACTCCCATGACAGGATAAGAGGAGTTGTTGGCACTTGTGACAGTATTTCCTGTAGGGGCAAGCTCGAGTGAAGAGAAGAAACTGCGCTGTGAGGTAATATGTTTGGTTGCCCCACTATCAAAGTACCAAACATCTGAGTCTATTGGAGACATGCACTGCTTATGAGAAGATGGGTCAAAATTGCAAACAGTAGTAAACGCCCATTCTTCATCCTGCACAAGGTTAGCAGACTATGTTTTCGGAGTAGAAAAAAGCTATCAATGCATGTGCCTAAGCATCTCTGCCATCCCAACGAATCTGCTCTACAGTAGGTGAAGCAGAAACTGTAGCACGAACATGAATCTACAAAATATCATCATCTTTGACACCATCTCCATCAGCTCCAATACTTGTATTGGTAGTACATGTATTCACAGGTGTAACAGGACGTCTTTCAACACCCTACACAATATTCCACAGTCATTTTGCAACCAATACATGTCGCATCATATAAGCCCATAACGGTTAGTTGGTACCATCCAACTTATCCTGAATAGCCGACATACAGAGTACATCACTGCTTTCAGCCATGGTCAGTGACTAAAATACCTTGATGCAAAAAATTGATTGTATCTCAAAAACTTGAACAGAACTACCCAGATGAATTCTGCTAAACTTGTAGTAGACTTCGAGATGCTTATATTGGCGAACCGAAATCGGTATATACCTTTGGAACAAAAAGACTAAATAGCCTACACAAGCGCTATGATAGTGCATTCGGAGGCCGAAACGAGCTCAGATCGCGATTTCAGCACCAGAAAGCGAAGATGTTTTGATCTTTGAAACATCCTGAGTATGCTCACCGAAATTCGTGCCATTTTGAGTTTGCAACCGGAGGAGTGTCGATGACATCCTAGATGAAGCGGTGACCTGCTCTGATACCAATTGTTGGAGTTAGACCTGTGCGGAAGCACGCGAATAGCACAAGGAAGAAGAAGAAGCTTGGAGCACAACACAAAATACTGAATGTATTACTAGAGAAATGTACAAAGATAAGTAGCCCATTAGGGCAATAGGCATATATACAAGCCGAGGGAAAAAACCTCCTAAAGAGGGAAAAAAGTGCCCTGACGGTCCTAGTGTGTTCACACACATCACTACCTAAATATACCAACACACATGTGCTGAGTTAAGAAAGACCCTAAGAATATCCCCTTTTAACCAAGACTTGTGCTAGGCATGTAATGATGATTAACACTACATCATAGACTCTTGGAGACATTAAAAAGATACAAAGGATGCTGTTGTAGTATGCCCTTGGGGAGCCTAGACCCACACCACCTTGCATGGAAGCAAGAAGGAAGGCTCAAGAAAGACTCTCCTTTCATCCACCCCAACCTCCATCATGTTCAAGCCATTGGCCATCAGCCCGCAGCTATGCCACATGCTTGAAAACATGGAGAGATGGGAGTCAAGGATCCTAGTCACATATGTAAAATACAAGAAAGTTGCAACACTCTACTTACACACATAGGAAATGCTAGCATGCACACACACCTCACTCTCTCACACTCCAAGACTAAATACATATATGCACAAAGCCTTAAGAGAAAGGAGAGTTCTTCCATTCAAAGGATATATACATGAGAGCACGTCGACCAAAAGCTCTCTTCTTTACAAAAATGAGCCTCTATATATAGGCTATGCACAATTCCTCATGTGCTCCTTTTGACTAGTAAAAAAGGAGCACATGCCTAACTAACATATCTCAAAAGGATCTTTTCAAATATTCTCTAACAACCAAATCTCAAAAGGAATACGTGCATGGGGATTTTTCTAGATTTCTACCAAAAGGATGGGTATTTACATGCTTCCAAAAGCCTTACTTTAGGAGAAATATTAAAAAGTGTCTAAGAGGGAGTTTTCATGTGAAACTCTAAGTTGATACAAAAAGAGGGTTCCTATGCACAAATGAAGATGTGTGCATACCCAATACTCAACAGATGTACAACAAGGCTTATTGAATTTTGACTTGGTGTTTGTGAATGGATCTATCTAGTAGTTTCTATGGGAGACATCAAAGAATTCACCAAGATTCTACATTTTTTTGTGAAAACACATGACATGGATCTTGCCTAACTCATGCCCAACCCAAAAATAGAGAATTGATGGATGTGGGCTACAACATATAAAAATTGGATGCAATAAAAAAAAAACAAGGTGACAAAAGGCACTAGGTTTAGAAAAGGGTAGAGATATTTTTGCCAATTGAGGGTAAGCATTCTATTTGAGAGACCCTCTTTCATCTTCTTCTTTAGCTTAAAAGTTTATTTTCCTTCATTATTGTCTCCATCTTCATGTTCTTCTTTCTAGTAAGGAATCCAACTCTTGCATGCTTAAAGCTATTTGTAGCTTCAATCTGCATGTATCTGCACATACAAAGTTCGGGAATCTTTCTAAAACAAAAAAATATCTTATTGTGGAGAAATTTGGATTCCCTTGGACCTTGATTAGAAGTTGGTGAAGCAACAAACATAGATATGTGAAGCAAAGGATTAACTACATATGATATGTCTCTTATCATTGCAAATTGATTTTAACACTTATAGGTTGAGATCCATGATTCCTCATGAGTTGGGATAGATATATTTCATCTTTTCATACTATTATTCTTCTTGAAGAGGTCTTACTATTGATAATTAATCAAAATTATAGCACCATGAATTCCTTTAGTGTGCTATATTCCTTCCATATCCACCTCAAGCATTGAAGATAAATCTCTCATACTAAATTCGTCCTTATAGAGCCACCAAGGAAACCATATCCATCTATATGATTGATAAAATGTACAAAGAAGGATTTTCAAGATAAAGGGCATGCTAAAATAGATATTGGGATGGAAGATGGATAAAAAAAAAATTGATGGATAAAATATTGGGAAACATGCAAATGCTAATGTGGAATCTAGGCTAGGGCATCATCTCAACTTTGTTGGAGAATCCCAAGAAACAAAGACATACAAAAAGGATAGTAATTCATCGAATAAGTCAAATGTGCTATGATGCCTCAATATTGTTGGACTTTTCTTATTTTTGATACCCTATTGAGAGAGTAGAAATTGAAATGGTGATTCAAAAAATCTCAATTAATCTAGTTCTCATATCCCTATACTATTGCGAGAGTAAGAATTGATGTAGTGAGTCAGGCAATCACAATAGTTGATGTTTTGTAAGCCAAAAAAACGTGGTTAATGGGGGCTATATTTTTTCTATTGTAGAACTCGAAACACATGGCTTACTTTTTGAATCATTCATAGATTAGCTCTTGTTGATACAGTCAGAATTGTGGACTCTAGAAGTTTCAAATTAGTATTTTAAATTGATCAATTAAACATAATTTGGAAGATATCTTTGATATCTATGACTTGATCAAGTTTTCTTGTCATCATGTCTATGATTAGTAAATAATTGAGTCTTATTTTTAGATGTATAAATCACCATTTCTCTCTATGTTAGTCTTCAAAGAATCTATAGATTGTAAGGTTCATAAATCTCTGTGTAGAGATTAAATTGATGCATAAAATAGCACAAATGAAATTTAAAAGAAGTTTCTTTTTTTTTAGAGTAAATATCTCTATAGGAGATACAACTATTATGTAGACATTTATCCAAGGAGGGATTGTGGACCTATGGTGGTATACACTATGTATTTGGGGTTGAAATTCTCCAAAGTTGGTATCAAAGCTATGGATTGGAGTCATAAGGAGGTATATACAATTGAATGAAGCTCACAATCCTACAGAGTACATGCTTAACTTCATCAACTTCTTGATAGGAAAGGTAAGTAGATTATAATAGCAACCCACATCAAGAGAAGACATTCAAGTATTGGTTATTGAAGTAACACACAAATTCTTGTTCATTCACCATTACATAAGGATGCTTTAGATCTCTTTAGAAGATCAAGAAACCAATGCAAATATGGATGCCCATATAGAGAAGATTGATAAAGGTAATTATTAATAATGTAAATTCAACATGATTGCCTACATCCAAGGGAGATAACTTTATGATTCATTCAGTGGGACTTATCCTAAGTATAGGCTATACAAAGGTGTGAAGATAGTTGAAAACAGGTGGGTGCACAAGTCCAAGAGGAATGCAAATGGCAGCTTGGCAAGGTACAAGGTTAGACTAGTAGCCAAAGGCTTCACACAGACACAAGGGGTTTGTTATGAGGAGAATTTTAGCCCTGTGGCAAACAAGGCTACCATTCGAGCTCTCATAGCCCTATGTGTAGCAAGGAGGTGGCCTATCTACTAGATGGACATAAAGAATGCTTTCTTGAATGGTGAGTTACAAGAGGAGGTGTTCATGGAACAACCTCAAGGGTATGTAGATCCACAACATCCTACCTATGTTTGCAAGTTGAAGAAGGCCTTGTATGGCCTAAAGTAGGCCCCAAGGGCTTAGAATCAGAGGCTAGTGGAATTCGTGAAGAAATGTGGTTTCTCTCCAAGTGATGCAGATCCATCCTTGGGTAAGGACCATCAAAGAGAAGCTTGGAAGAGAGTTCAAAATCTCATATTTAGGTGTGCTTAAGTACTTTATTGGCATTGAGATGATCTAAGGGAAAGAAGGTATCTATATCTCTCAAAAGAAGTATCTTCTAGATGTGTTGTTTAGGTTTGACATGAAAGATTGCAAACCAATAGCTCAACCTATGGATTCAAATGTCCTGTTAAGCAAGGATGATGGTAAGAAGCTAGACGACCTTACACTATACAAGAGCACTGTGGGATCATTGATATATGCTACACTCACAAGACGTGACTTGTGCTACATAGTTGGAGTTCTATCTCAGTTCATGCATGCATCCATAGATACACATCTCAATCATGCAAAGAGAGTGTTAAGGTATGTGAAGAGTACAATTAATTATGGGTTGCTATACACATATGATGGAGAGCTTCAAGTAAGAGCATGGAATGATGCAGATTGGACAGGGAGTGTTGATGTTAGAAGGTCAACTTCTGGCTATGTTTTCCTGCTAGGTACAAAAGAAATTTCATGGATGAGCAAAAAGCAACCCACATTTGCATTCAGTTCAATAGAGGCTAAATATAGAGCTTTAGCGCTCACTACATGTGAGGCAATGTGGCTTAAGAAGATCTTCAAAGATCTTGGTATACAACTTGGACCAATTCCAATTTATGGAGATAGCATGTCAAGCCTACATCTTGCTAACAATCCCATGTATCATGCAAGGAGTAAGCACATTGTGGTGCATTACCATTACGTGAGGGAAAAGGTTCCAAGTGGGGATATTAATGTTCATTTTGTAGGGAAAAAGGACCAAGTGTAGATATCTTCACCAAAAGCTTGGATGTGACAAGTTAACAAATTTTTGAAAGGCTACGAGCTTGCTTGATATGGACACTACCACCTTAAGCTTGAGAGGGAGTGTTGAAAATGTGAACTATGCAAGCTTTAGGTGGATAAAGGGGTCAAATAACCTTAATGTGGACAAAATTCATGACTCAAATCACTTAGGGGGGTCTCAAGGCCGGGTGAGGTAGTCCTAAGTTGGTGGAAAAGTCCAGAGAGGCATCCAAAAACTATAAAAGAAGGTTAAGATTCATCAAATGCATGGAAGTCTTGTAAGTCATTGAAGATCAAGAGAAATATACTGAAGGAGGCTCAAGGAGAGAGTCATCAAAGGCTCAAGGAGCTAAAATGTAGTAGTCCAAGCTAGGAAAAACATAGAGGAGGGCATTATATGCAGAGAGGAGGAGCAAGGAGGAGCTATCAAGCCCACACCCCATCTAGTCTCTTATAGAGTTGTTGACTGACCTAAATAGATCCATTTGAGGTGTTCTATAGCCTTTTGGAAATCTTATGAACCATACTACGGGTGGTTAAAAGCTTAGGTGATTTGGATCAGTGTAAGGCTGGTGAATCAGAGTTTTGCTACAGGGTAGCGAAAAAGGCGTATGAAGGGACCTAGGTATTGGGTTGATTTCACTTCTAGTGTGCAAATATGAGGGATTAAATTCCATCAGTTCTTGCAAAACTCAAATCTCAAACAAGCTAACCTAAAAAATGAGCTCTCTAGCCCTTTCTATAACTTTTTTACTAGCTTTGGCTTAGTTTAGACCTAATGTGAGACCTAGTTGAAAATTAGGTTCCTACACTACATTGGAGGCTCAAATAAGCTTTAAAATATATGAAACTTAATACATGGTTTGTTCTAACACTCCTCAAGCTTGAGGACTCCTAGAGTTTAAGAAACTATAGTTGAAACTATATAAAAAAAAAATTTACAATGAGAGGTAGTGATAAAAACCACTATTGGTTACATGATTGTGTTGAAAAACAAATTAGTAAGGCCCATTCATTGCCAGGTTTCCATTGACTACCTTTCCTGCTTAGTACACCCTAGAAATCCCTCTTACTCTCTTGTCATAGGATTCCTTGTTGGCTTAGTCATTGTTGAGTGCGAACATTCCCTCCCGCTTCTCGCGTCTATCATCCTTGGCACTAGACCCTTGTTGGGGAGGGTGTTTTGTGTAGTCTTGGAGAATGTGTTATGTGAGCTTGTGTTCTTTTAATCATAGTCCACATGCTAAATCAACCTTTAAGTACTCCCAATCTATGGCACTAGGGAATTCCGGATGTCCCATGTGATATTGTTCTGAATGTATGGCCTGTTCTAGGGTACTGCCACAAGTGGGTGGGGTTGGATATGAAGACTTTGGAGTGGTTCTCCCAGAAGCTAGTCAAGAACATGTCTTCGAAAGTCTATTTATACCACGCTAGTAGGTACTTAATTCATGCATGCAAAGTATAGACCACCTTTAATGGTGGCGTGGTGCTCATGTCATATACTAAATTGTAGTTTCCTTCATTGAACACAGGTGCTACGATGTAAGGGGCTTTCGCCTTTCAAAAGGTCTTGAACACAACTATCATCAGCTCAAATATCTTCATTGTCATTTGAGCAACTATGTAGGGCATGTTCTAAAGGCATGATGACCAATGGCCTCTATGCACCCACCTGAGTACATTTGTTGGTTGAAGCTGGGTCACAAAGGTTGGTTCCTTGCTAATAACATGCTTGACTTTAGCATTGTAATTGGCTAATAGCATGAAATATAGCTTACATTGTAGCTCCAAAGTGGTAATGAGGCATCTGTGAGATAGATTTTTGTAGCATTCTAAATTAAGTAAAGTCTCTTCGATGTTGGTCATGGCTTGTATTTGGATTGCTACCCGCTCTTTGTGTGTATGACCAATTTCTTCCACTTTTTTTAACCATTGTGGCCTTGGTGCCTCATAAGTTTCTTATCCATCATTAGTAACAAGATCGCCATGTATGGGTTGTCGTTCATATGGCTCTTCATAAGTCTCTTCCATTGAGATTTCCACTATCTCTTCTTGTGCTGGCACTTTAGGGTGGTGAGGGTGGTTCCTCATATTGGAATAGTCTCGCTTGTAAGTCTTCAACTTGCTTATGTGGCTCGACCAACTCCTTATGTTATGCCATAATTATATTTGGTTCAGGTGCTTGTGTGTGGGGTACTGTCTATTGTTGGCGTAATGAGCTATCTCCTCACATAACTTCTCATGGGATCCCAACAAGTTGGCATATTCTTCTAATATAATGTGGATATTCTTTGGCAGCACAACTTAGAACTTTGAGGGGCTGATCGATGGGCTAGGGGCATTCTCGATGGCTGTCTCCAAATTGTCTTGATTCTAGTACTATAATCACTTGTTGTCCTTGTGGCCTGCTACCAAGTGCCTTTGTGAGAGTGCCATGTTGCATTGGAGCTTTGCTTTTTGTTCTAACTAGGTGTGCAGGTGACTTTAAACTGTTCTCACTACTTCTTGGTCCACATCTTTAAGCTTGGACTCTAGTTCATTATGTGATTGTTGTGGTGCATTGCACTAACCTTGCAAAGCTCTGTTGCTTGCCTCTAGCTCTGATATTCATGCCTATGACAACATAGATTGTTCATTGAGAGTTGCACTGCATGCCTCTAGTTGTTGATATTCGTTCCTAAGCTGATTTGCACATTTCATAATTGATGCAATAGCTATATCTACATTCCCGGATGTAGTATGTACAAAGGTTAGTGCAGGGGGAAGGGAATGGGAATGGGATTTGTGATTGTTGTGCACTATGGGTGGTGATATGTCCATGGGGTCGAACATGGAAGTGCATGAAGTTTCTACCATAAAATAGCGATGGTTGGTGTAGTGCTAGTGGTGTCTGTAAAAACTTGTGATGATGCAAGTGATGGTTGGCATTGTGGAGATCTATCTCAATGAGACATGGGAAGGGTGATGGGGCTTGTAGATTGGTTTTTGTGGTTACATTGATAGTTGTTGTAGTAGTTGGGGTTGTGGCAATGGATTCTTTTCTTGCCTTTGTCTTGTGTGGATGTGTCTCTAATTGTATTGGGCTTTGGGTCTTTGTAACATGTAATCAATTGCATTGATGATCGCATAAGTCTCTATTAAAAGCTGTAAGGATTCAATGAATTGTGGGTCTACCCCTTCATTTGCTAGGAGTTGTTCCATGAGCATGCCACTGCTCCTCACTGAAAGTCTTCCTTTGGATTCAACATTTTCCATAGTTTTACATAGTCTTTAGAGTCTGGTGGTATAGGCATGTGCACCTTCCTCTTCTTCTTCTTCATCTTGTTCTTATCTATCATGTGGTTGCTCTTCCCGTTGTTGTTGATGTTCTCCTTCATATTTGGTTTCTGATTTTTTGTCTAAGCTGATAGGTACTTGGAATTCCCTAGAGGTGGGGTGGTTGGTTGTGCAGAAGATGATCCATCAGTGCTGCATCATGGGAGACAAATCATGAAAGGTCGCACTATACATTTCCTTGTTGGTGAAATATCTGGGGTTAGAGTTGCTCCTCATGGTTGTGCACACATGGTATGCTTCCTCTCATTCTTTTTTATAGAGGTATAGAAGCTTTTAGACTCTTGAATTGCTAAATCCTAGTCCAAGTTAAAGCTCTCTAAATAGGTGCATCATAAGACATACATTTATAGATGATGTGGGTAATGGCACAACACCCATTGAATATGGGTTTACAAAGCTAACAACTACTTGTTGCATATAGCTTCTCCATTATCCATATGGGAAGGTTGATGGCCAAACCTGAGGTTTCTACCAAGTAAAGACTGAACCATATTCGCTTATGTGGTTGAGTAAAATAATCTTGATCTGGGAAAGCAAAATGCTACCTGCATAATCAAAGTGGTATTGCAATGTTGGGGATCGTAACTACCATTTCCTTGAGCTTCATTATATTTTGATTCTTCATATTGTTAGGTTCTAGTGACTCCTCCTTCTCGGATGGTATGTGCATAGCATGCATGTTAAGTGCCTCTCTTATAAGGTAAGCTTGAACTTCTTCATCTCATTGTTGCACATCGAGAAGGGGATGACAACCATGTGAGGTAAATCCTTCACATTACTCGGCTGTAAAGTAAAGATCAAATAGTAGCATCTCATAAACTATGGTTTGGGCAATGGGTTGTTGAAGTATTGTGTCAGTCCTCCTCTATTCGAGATAGGTTGAACCTTTGGTGTGTTATAGAGCTACTCAAACTCATGTGCAAAAAACTAATATTTTCCCCAGACATTATTGAATTCACATTGTGATTCCCAGATATAGGTTGCATCTCCAAGAGGTCCCGCTAACTCATTGAACCAATGAGATTGGGGGCTAACCTTTGTAGTGAGACCTACAAGAGGGTCTTGAATTAGAATGGTTCACAATTGCCTAAGTTCTACTCGCCTTTCCATCAGAGGTTCTGAGATGGGCAAAGTACTAATGTGTATAGGAAAGGAATTGGTAGGTGCTTCAACCATAGCTTACCAAGTTAAATGAGGATCATGATTGATCTTATAGAATAAGAAGAACCATATTAGTATTGCATAAGAAACTTTATGAGGCCTTGTTCCCTTTACGATACCAACATGTCTCCTTGATCCCTCTAATATGTGTGTGTGCAGTTAGTGAGTGTGTAATGATGACTGTGTGATGTAGTGAGGATGTGAGTTAATGTGTAGACTAAATGCATAAATGGTTAATGCATTAACTTAGCATGCTCCTAGTGGTGTATAAATATATTACATGGTTGGATCGAGTGGTAATTTATAATGTTTGACTCTTTAGAGTTTGCATATGGGATGACAAGTCTGGCATTTTAGTTCATACATGATGTTTGATGAATTAACATGGTTATGAAAAATTTTAGGTACCCATTTCCAAGGTGTTGTAAGAAGGACCTTATGTGATGGTTTAATTTCAATATCTTTCTATATGTGTTTCTTGAGGGTCGGGATTGATGGTGACAAACTAGATCCTAAGAACACATGTGTATTGATATG
This sequence comes from Ceratopteris richardii, assembly GCA_020310875.1. Lineage (NCBI taxonomy): Eukaryota > Viridiplantae > Streptophyta > Polypodiopsida > Polypodiales > Pteridaceae > Ceratopteris > Ceratopteris richardii. The sequence continues at coordinate 98,549,093 of CM035421.1, read as the reverse complement.
AGCTCATAAACAAGTCTTAGGCACCAATTTTTCCATTATTGTGGTCAACCTTCATCGACTGCTTTGGTACCCAACTATTGAGTATTCTACATGATGGAGATCTTTGTGGTTCAGTTGCTTGTAGCCTTTGTTTTCTCATATGATCCTTTAGTAGTGGTTGTGATATCAAGGAGTCAATCAAGTGCTCACCCTTTTAAATCCATATTTGTTTCATGCTAGGACCCACTTTCCTTTTAGATTCTGTATGTCTACTTCATACATGTGTCTTCTTTTACTACTTGGATTTCCTCTTTGTTTGAACTACTATAACTAAATTTTTCTTTGGAAAAGAAGGGAGATCCACTTGCCATTGAGGCTATTCTTCCATGGTTGACTATTTTTGCATCATAGAGCTTTGGAGAGATACAACTTTTTCTTTAAGATTATTCTTAGAAGAATGAAGAGCATGTATGGTACCTAGATTGGTGATAATGCAATTCTCTAATTTGACTGTAATGTGTTGTTCATGTACCCAAACCTAAAGAATTCAAGTTCTTGGGTTTAAGTTGACTACATGATCATAGATCTAGTCTTGACCCAAGATGAAAGATTCAGTGAGGTCTCCATCATGGCATACTAGCACTTTGATAGTGATGGGGGTATCTTGAATTAAGATGAGAAGTTCCATCTCACCCATACAAGGGGTTTCCACACCTCCTAATCGTATGAAGTAAGCCTCAATATGATTCATTGGCAGTCCCATTTCCTAACAACATGAGTATTACATTGCACTAGTTGTTGCTCCTGAATCAATCAATGCTTTGATTGTTTTAGAGGTTGCACCTTGTGCAAGCTCTATTGAGATAGAGGGGCATCAATCCGTGATGCAATCAGAGGGATTTCTTTTAGCTTGGCACATAGCCATGTGGTATCCATTTGGCTTTAGAAGAAAGATCATGATGATCATTGATCCTACGGTGGTCTATGCCTTGCTTTCGCAACTTTATCTTTTTAATATGTTATAAGGCTTCTACTTGTGCTTCTTCTCGTATTTGTCTCTCTTCCTCCTTTTCTTTCTTAGCCATGTTAAGTCATCTTAGCATTTCTTTGGTCAATGGATCTTGGTAGATCTTGACTCAACATCCACTGATATAGTTTGGCAACATATTTCCTTCCAAGATGGATAATTTGATAGCTCCACTTGTTGATATCCTATTGATAATCATGGGTCCACAATCACGTTTCTTTAATTTTCATGCATATTGCTTCAATGTGTACACCAAAACTAAATCTTCTCTTTTTCAAAGTTTGTAAGGTTTTTTGTAAGAGTGACATTGCCCTAATGCACCTACATGTGATAATTGCAACCACTTAGCATGCTCTTCTTCCTTCACACAACAAGCCAAGATCCTTTGATCCATTTGCTTGTATATGCTTCTTGCTAGTACATGGTATCTTTGCAACCTGAAAGTTTTTTCGTCCTTTGTCCTAACAAGTGGGTTTTTAGGTCCAAATGTAAGAATAGGAACGAGTGTTTTAGCCTAATTTTGGACTACTTCCAAGTTGAACAAATAAGCAACAAGAAGTTTATCTGATACTCCTTGTAGAGATTCTCCTGAGATGCATCTTGAAAGGTGATCCGCCCTAAGGTGAGTCTTACCCTTCATGACTACTACTTCAAAATCATTTTTATGAATAAGAAGAACCATCTTACTAATATGCATGTATTGCAGGGTTTTCTCACTAAATACAGTAGTGTCTGATGGTATGTAAAGAAATTAAACTTATTTGCAAGCAAATAGTCTCTAAACTTCTTCACCGCATATAGCATGTTTAATCCTTCTCTTTCTATGGTCATAAATTTTTTTCTGTTGCATTCAACTACCTAGTTGCATAGGCAATGGAGAGATCAATATTTCCTTCACATATCAATTGTGTTAGCACACACCTAGTAGCAAAATTGGAAGCATCCACATGAACATGGAATGAATTATTCCAACTTGGCATTGTCAAGATTCGAGCTGAGCACAATTGTCTCTTTAGCTCATTGAAAGATGTTTCATTCTTCACTCCATTCAAAATTATTGAAGAGGTTATATAGACGCTTTGTGATTATATCATACATGTGGATGAAAGGTCGATAATATCCATAGTGACCCATGAAAGCTTGTACTTGACCATTTTAGGTCTGATTAATTCTTATATGGCTCTCACTTTATCCTCATCTCTTGAGATCCCATTCTTTGATACTATATGCCCTAAAATCTTGCCTTGCCTCACCATAAAAACACACCTTTTTGAGTTCAAATAGACTTGAGTAATGCATTCAGTATTGTGTGTTTGTGCTCCAAGCTTCTTCTACTTCCTTGTGCTGTTCGCGTTATTCCGCAGACTTCTATCTCCAACAGTGATTACAAAGAGTTTGAAGCAAGCTCATGATCAAATTGAAGTGGAAGAAGAAACTTGAGAAAGTGAAGAGGATCAGAAATCCTTTTGTACACATCTAATCTAGAAGCTAATGAAGCTATGTTCAAAGTTTCATGGTCTAATTCCTTTCATGCTGTGAGTATGATCAATAGGAACATGTATATGTAAAGTCTGCAGATGATCTCTCAAAGTCGCGCACTTTTTCGTGTCAATGTTTTGCTTAGATCTCAGTGCACAGTGTAAAGTTTTTGATAAGTGAGCATTCAAAATCTAAGTTAGAAGGTAAGTAAGCTATGGCTAAAAGCATTTAGCAAAACGGGATCTGTGCTGTGAGAAATCAACCTTAGAAGTTACCTATGTCAAAGTCGCTTATTCAGGAAGACACTTTCTGACATACTTTTGATCTTAAGGATCAAATTGAAGTTTTAATGATTCTTTTGAAGGACTAATGGTTGATATGATTGCACAAAGGTAGCTTTGAGGTATGTATATCATTAGATTGAAGAAATCTGAAGATATGTGCAGGTAATGAAGTCAAACTTTGAAGCAGACTTCTTGAAGAAGAAAAATTCTCACTCAGAGAATTGTTCATGAATGATTTGGTAAATCAAAGTAACATTTGTGTAAAGTTTGGTCTATAATTGATATAGAGGTGTTCTTAGATCAGTATAGATCAATTCTTTGGAGATTAAAAGGTCTCCAACAGATTCATGATCTTTACACAGTCACTTGTATACTATGTAACATGCCCATCAGGTGGGAGGTATAGTTTGTATACTTATACTCAGGTATTCTTTATCATTCGTTATTTTTTCTCCCATAGTTACTTTGGCCATATTGGCCTTTAGTGGGAGATTATTACCGTTAGTGTCCATGTGAAATGCCAAATGTCCACCAAGCACTTCTCTGTATGTGTTCTTTAATAAAACATATAATGGCTTGGACAATCAGAGACTTAAAGTTCGACCGCATTTGTAAGACCTAAGAAGTCTGCCTTTGTGCTCCCTGTGTACTGTGTTTTTCTTCATATTTTGCAACCTCTATGCGAAGTACTATGTGTGACCTTGGGAGCTCTGTTTTCTACCCCAAGGATATCATCGTGGAGCTCTCGAGAAGGAGAGCACCATGGTGCATTGCCATCGAATTACTTCAAAAACTGAGCTCTCTAGATCTTTTTATAGTTTTTTAAGTAGCTTTGGCCTAGTTCAGACCTAGTGTCTGGCTTAGTTGAAAATTAGATTCCTACACTTAGTTGGAGGCTCAAACGACCTCTAGAAATTACGAAAATTAATAGATGGGTTTTCCTAACACTCCTCAAGCTTGATGACTCCTTGGCTTGAACAAAGTGGAGTTGAAACTATAAAAAATGAATATTTACAATAAGAGCTAGTGATAAAAATTAACCCTGCATGGGCCTTTTAGATTAAGGAGGGATTAGGGATGGAACAATGAGAAGAGGGTGGTGGCCACAGTCTAGTCTCTCAATCACATAGGGTAGGCATAGGCTTCCCTTATTTTTGTGTGGTCAAATCTCCAAAAAGCATTTAGAATTTGTAGGTTTCTTTAGAGAGTTATTTTGAGAGGCTTCAAATTTAATAGTAGCCCTTCAATTGGTCAAAGATCTAAAGGCCAAGGTTAAATGAGAAAATCCAAGGTATCTTTAAACTTGAACCTTGGATTCTCTTGAGATCCACTGGCTGAAATTAAAGCAATCATGAGAAATGTGGCTTGTATCATGCACCGTTGGATGGACTGCCACATCAAACAGGGAGATTTGAATTCCGTGACTATTTCAATGCTTGAAATATTAGCCATTAGATACAACCAAGAATGTACGGCTCAGATTTCTCCTGCAAAAAATGAAAGCACCTTCAAAAGGTAGCCATTGGATGCTAGCTTTGATCTAACGGCTCTAAAAGGCTTGCACATATGGATCAGCCACAAAAGTGGCCATCCGTTGGATCTCTTTTGATCTAATGGTCCAAGATCTTGCAAAACTCTTGCACACTCTTGTCCCCACTCCCATAATTCTCACACATTCTCTCTCTAGTCTCATATGAGATTTAAACTAAGCCATAATTTGAACAATCCAAAGGCCAAAAATACTCACCATGTTAGAAATTTTTTATAGTATTATTTTATTCAACAATACCATGTTGGTTTCATATGCCTACCTAATGCCACACATTAAGCTTTTTAATCCTTAAAAAATATGAGATCATTAAAAATTAGAGAAAATAACTATATATAATTATGATGAAGAGGATCCTCATACGACTTTATAAGAGAAAGGAGAATAAAATGCAATGCAAAATAGCTCATGTATATAAGAAACAACCCATCCTGGAACTAAAACACAAAGGGATAGTTACAAAGATTAATGAGTTATTAGGGAGAACTTAACTAGACTATTCTCCTTCATTACACTCTTTACCAAGAATGAAAATCTTTATTCTAGAAACACAGAATTTTACTACCTCAAATAACTCCTCAACATAAAAGAGCACTACAACATATGAGGGGCTTACCAATGTTGTCCATACTGATGCTCACCCCCCGACATCGGTATGATTGTTGAAAATATCTCTAAAGATCTCGTTACGTATACTGACGGTCACTTAATCATCGGTATGACCGTTTAAAATAGATCGTCGGTATCTGTTGCCATCGCCCGTATAGGTGCTGGTATAAGTGTCAGTATAGGCAGTGGTATAGGCATCAGTATACGCATAGATAATCTGCTAGAATTACTGAGGCTTATACTCGCACCTATACCGATGCCTATACTGACACTTATACCAGCGCTGTCTTTTAAACATACAGGGACCCGAGAGCAGAAATTCAACATTTTGCACATCATTTGAACTGAGCACTGCTTCTATCAAACTTGCATGTGTGAACTAAATTGTGACCTGCATTGTCGTGAGCACACACACACACACACACATAGATCTCTCTCTCTACATACACACCCAGACACTCTCTCTTTAGATCTCGCATCTTGGTAAGTGATGCACATACACTTACCCTTTCTCTTTCTCTATTCTTTTTGTTCTAGAGTGTTCATACACATCACTACCTAAATATATCAACAAATCCCCCCTGGGAGTGATGCAGTGAACAAGGAGCTGGCACTCATGTATAGGGAAGTGCCAAGCTATGTGGAATCAATCCAAAAAAGGAAGTAATACCAAAGCTTTGCGAAAAGCTTCAAACTTCTCCCTAGGCAGATCCTTCATAAAAAGGTCTGCAATGTTCTCCTACGTGGGCACATATGCCAAGATGCTACTTTTCTAAAAAAGTGGTTCTCAAGTAAATGTTCTCTTATAAAGAGTGGCTTCGAATCAAAGTGGTTGAGTCCGCAATAACTATGTATACAAGCATAAGGTTGGGAGCAGATTCATCTCTCTAGCACATGGTAGTCCTAATAGTAGTTCTTTGCATTAGCTCTTCTTCAACTTACAAACTAGAACCTTTTTTCCAAGAACTACATAACCCTTTGGTTGTTCCATATATATTTCTTTTGCAACATCTCCATGGAAGGAAGCAGTTTCTACGTCATGTGTAGTGTAGTCATCTTCAGTACTCGAGAGAAGATTTGCTCAAAATCAACACCATGTTGTTGCTTAGAGCCCTTTGCAAGCAATCATGCCTTATACTTTGGAGAAACATTATCGGATGTGAACTTCAACTTATATACCCATTTATATGGTAAGCTTGTTTTCCCTTTTCACTCTTCATGGCACGCTCCAACTTGACATGATCCTTTGTTTGTGTAGTCTCTTTGTAGAAAGAAGGATCACCACCATCTATTAGCATAACAAAATCCAAACCTAGAAAATATCTATCATGTGGATGTGAGACACACACAAAATGTCTCAATCATTGTTGAACAAAAATATTTGAAGACTGATCTGATTGGGAATTCTCTTGAACATCCTTATGTGCAGCATTCTTATGCATGCTAAATGGATGACTAGTATCCTCAAATACCATTCTTCTCACTTCGGCCTCCTTAATGGGTTGTTTATGCATTTTAGAGTCATTGAAAATGACATCACTACTTCTTATCACTGATCTTGTTTCATGATCCCATAAGAGATTTCCAAACTAATCTTATGGACCATATCCAAGAAAATGCATTTCTTTGACTTACAGTTGAGCTTTTTCTAAGATTCTTGTATATATGAACACATGCTTCACACCCAAAAACTCGAAGATGATCATAATATGGTGGATTCCCTATCCATAATTCTTGTGACACTTTGAGATCTTTAGCAATGCTAGATGAAAGGTTAATCACATGAACTTTATTCAATGCTGCTTCTGCCCAAAAGCCTTGTGAAAGGTTTGCATGATACAACATAGAAACTCTTATATCATGAATATTTATATTCATCCTCTTGGTTATACCATTCTTTTTTGGGGTATCAGAAGTTGTAAACTCTTTATGAATTCCTCTAGTCGAACAGAGAAGGTTCAATTCATGTGAGGTATACTTGCATCCATTATCTGAATGTAAAGCCTTTAGCTTAGTTCCTTTTTCACTCTCAATTCACAAAAAATATTTTCTAAAAGTAGGGAATATCTCATCCTTGCACTTAATAGGATATACCCATACTTTTCTAGTGGCATCATCTATGAAAATGACAAAGTAAAGAGAACCACCTAATGAGCTTGTGTGCATAGGACCAAATGCATCTGAGTATGAACAAGATCTAAAGGCTAAATTGAAGATTCAATGTGTGTTTATGCACATTCCTAGTTTTCTTTCCATGTTGATAATGCTCACAAAATGAAAAATTAGAGAAAGATAACACATGTAAGTAGTCATAATCAAAAAGATTTTCCATTCCACTAAGTGATATGTGGACCAAAAAATCATGCCATATACAAGCCATAGGTTGTTTAGTGATAGGTAACAAGTGTTCTTTCTATGATACAAACAAAGCATAAAGTGAGCCAACTTTGCTTCATTATGAAATAACCATATTTCCCTTTGATATGCAAAAGAATTGAGCATAGAAAGCCGCTTTTTAATGAAAGTCATCAATTCAATCATCTGACATCAAATTATGTGATAACTCAGGCACGTGACATACATTATGCATATTAATTTTTGAACCATTACTGAAATTAATAACCACATCTCCAATCACAACATATTGGTAAGAAATACCAAGTCTCATGGTATCAAGAGACTTTCTTGCATAAGTAGAGAACCATTTTCAATGTGGTATCACGTGAAAAGAAGCACCAAATTCTAGTAGCCAAGTTTAAGAAAGAGAAGCAGCCATAAGAACCTCACTAGGTACAATACTATCAAGTATCAATGTATCTATATCATTTAGAAATAGCATTAAGCTCTTCTATCTTCATAGTGAGAGTAGATGGTGCACATAACTGCATATCACTCTTTCTTCATATACCCTTTCCTATGAAAATAATGACACTCGATATCCATCTTCCTTGATTTATTTTTACTCTTATTCCATTGACTATTCTTTTCCTTGTTCTTGCTCCTACCACCTTGTTGGTTCTTTCCTTGGTAAGAATCACAAATACTAAAGGCATCTCCACTCTAACTTCCAACCATAGACTTTCTATGGATCTCTTCACTCAAGCTAAGTGTTCTACATATGTCATCGTATACTAGTGTACCACCTATTGCATTATTGTTAATAGCTATGAAAAACATATCCCATGATGATGGCAAGGTGCATGTTAATGACTATTTTCATTTCATTATCCATCTCCATTTTTGAGCCTATAACTGAGAAACATAGCATCAAAATCATTTAGATAAGTAGAAATAGTATCTTTGCCCTTCATGAAAAGATCATATAACTTTCTAACTACATAAACTTTATTTGATGTTGTTTCATTTTCATAAGTGTTGCATAACTTCTTCCAAAGCTCATTTGCACTTTCAAGGTCCAATACTATAAAGTGAACATTATCTTCCACATGCAATCAAATACTAGAACTAACCATAACTCATCCCAATCATCATCATCCATATCATCAAGTTTTTTTGAGATTCCATTTATTGGCTTCCACAATCTCCTTTGAATCAACACATTGTAGATCTAATTCTTCCATAGATCAAAGTTTGTGCCATCAAATTTTTGGATCTCAAAATGATGTTTATTGTGCATGCTATAACTCTTGTTGGGAACACTTCCAACTAGACATAGATCTATGCCATGATGACAGAGAACTGATTAGAATGACAATATAAATAGAATATTCACACACCACTAAGGCTCAAAAAAGGTGACAAAGTGTTCAATTTTGGGAGACTTTTGATAGAATCTTCCCACAAAAACGGATCAATGAACATCTATGACCAACGAAAGAGATTATGTGAGAATATAGGTGCTCACACCAATGTATCTCAAGGAGTAAAGTCAACCATTGTACATTTGAAGAACTAGAATTTGAAAACGTTTTGTTAGAGTCTCGTTTACAAAATGAGCATATGAACAATGTAGAAAACTCATAAAAATGTGAGTACTACCATGTAAGCCTCCATAGTGAATCACTGACTCCACTACATATAATCACCCAAAGAAGCCAACTAGGCTTATCGAGTATCCATGGAGTCCTATGGCAAGGTTAGGTAAGTCTTCCCCTTGCATCACCAAAGAGATCCCAACATGTGGGTGTCTCCTTATTGAAAAGACCTCACCACAACCCTCTTTATCAATGTCAAAGGCATTATGCAAAAACATAACCACTATATTAATGGCATACATAAGTGGTATCCACAAAAGCATACGTAGTTTGTATGTGCTGAGTATATGCAATAAAATGGCATTGAAAGGATAAATTTATAGCTCAAAAAATAGCCAAAAACATTGGCAAGTGCTTCTCAACTCAATTCTTTAGACCCAAAAAAATTTGCGTAAACTTGCATTGGTTGCTCCCACCACAACTAAAAGCCTTCCAAGAATCATGTAAGAAAACTCAAGAGCTAAATATTCAATGATAAAATTGAACTTAAACTAACAAGGAAACAAAATCTCAAGTTCCTCTAGCATCATTGATTATTGGACAGAAATTTCCACCTATGTATTGAACATTGTCCCAAAACTACAAATGAGCTTCTAATTTTACCCAATTTCACACCCAAAGAAACTCTCAAAAAATCAATTCAGAGAGCCCAAGAAGACTCTCTGAAGGCTTCAAAATAATTATAACCTTAATTATCTCACTCCTACAATCACCAAGCAACTAGGGCTTAGTGGTAGGGAAACCTACCAATTAAGCATGCCTTGGGGGAAACACTACTAGAATGGGTGACCTCTTGGGAAGTACTAGCACTTTGTCTTCCTTGATCGTTGAAGACCTTTCTCATGCACAACCAATGGAAAATTTAGTGACTCGAATAACAAGTTATTGCAAGGTCTAGTCCTTGGTTGCCTGCTTAAGTCATAAGCCTTGGAGAAGGCCACTATGAAGCACAAAGTGTTGAGAACCGACATTGGTTGCTCCACATGCATAAAGCCTTTTGCAGCAAACTGCTTTGATACTAGGGAAGTGTTCCAATGGTGATGCACCTTAGTAAATCTCCCTTGAATAGAGATTCACAATGATGTTCTCATAGTAGAAGACCAAGCTCTGGACAACAAGCAGGATATTCTGCTCAAACATGTAGAATATGCAAAAAAACTACATACTATACCTAGATTCAAACACAAATTCCCTAGAATGTACAAATGTGATCAAACGTATAGTCCATGGTTGACCAAACCACTATATGCTTTATTGAAAAACATATATAAACGTTTTTGGTGGCCATTTGGCATTTCACATGAATGCTAGCCAAAAAAATGTTTGGCAATGTTTCTCCTAAATATGGAACTTAAAGAAAATTACATTAAACCACACACGCTTCTAATCAAATAAGGAAGGAAGATCATAAAGAAAGTATGTACGCTAAACATAAAATGACTTGAAAAATTTTTCTTCCACCTATTAAAAATAAAATAAGTCACCTCTAAAATAATAATGCACCTACAAAAAAACATTCTAGTCTTAAAACTAAACATTCTACTACATGTATATGTGTGTATCTGTGTATATATGTGTGTTTATGTGTGTATATATGTGTATGTGTGTATATGTACGTGTATGTGTGTGTATGGGTATGTATGGGTATGTACACATATGTATGTGTGTATGTGTATGTGTATGTGTGTATGTATGTGTGTGTGTGAGCGTATGCATGCATATATGTATATATCTCTTTCTAGATGTGCATAATTAACAAGTTTCAGAAGCAAAATGAATAAATATAACTAATAATGCAAACTACTTGGAAAGTTTGTATAGATATGAAGGTATGTCTGTGTGTAAAATAAAAAAAACTAGAAGCTCTGTGTGTGAAAGAGCAAGAGAGTAAGTCATAGAGTGGGGAAATGAAGAAAATGAAGCTCATTGACCTCTAAAACATTGGACACTCTCTTGAATTTAAGATTTGGAAAGACCACACAATGTTGTAGGTTTTATCCTATATAAATTTGTCTATCAAAATATCTGTTCCTTTAGCTATCACTATAGTGGTTTAAACTTATTATTTTTTTCATCGATATAACAATGGATATATGAATGATATCTTGTAGTTTATCTTTAATAACATAAAAGCAAAAACAATGAGAAAAAAACACAAAACAAATGTCAATATACTCCTAGGTAAGCACAAAAAAAAACATCATTGGCTTGACTCTACAGTGAGTGATATATCAATGCAACATATATGCCTGCATTTTGCAACTTGCAAAACACTTTACCAACGGATATACCTACATCCATCAGTTTTAGTTCATTCAGTTGGTAATTAATATTTTTCTTGTAGTATATGCCATTTGACATATAGAAATAAAGGTCTCATCAAATCAATACCTTTTCTGGGCACAATCTTTAGCTAAAATGCTAGCCTTCAGGTGATCAATACCATCATAAGGTTTGCATTTTAACTTATAGAACCATTGAGTGCCAATGGCTTTCTTGTTAGGATGAAAGTCACATAAATGCCAAGTACCATTCTTCATATTAACATCATATTCAAATTGCATTCATCTTGCATAACAACCATACTATTCTTTGCATTTCGTGCTTCATCAAAGGAACAAGCTCATTCACATTAAAAAAGGGAGTGACAAGCATTGCATAAAAATCAAATGCAAAGGAAGCACCATTGAAGTCCAAGGGAGTACGATAAGGTAAAGGTGCATCTAACTTACTATCTCTTAACATCTACACCAACCATTTTGTTAAAGATTTTATATCATCAATCTACTCTCTCATTAATAAGTACATCATGAATATTTGGATCAAAAGTGGAATTATCTATCCCCTCATTTGAAACCTACAAAGGTTAACAAATTGCCTCACTAGAAGATATTTTGGTTTTCCTTCAATGAAAAGGAGTAATTCTATCATACTCATTCTCTGTGCTCATTGATCCTTGATATATGTCTACATTGCCATTTTGTTGTGGTGTATAGACACTATCTACTTTTTTTGAATCCTATGTTCAACCAAAAATGCATTGGATTTGAAAGGCATACACTAACTCATCTATCAAATCGAGGGTTCCCTTTTTACATATCGATAGATTTTTCAACCATAACCAAGAACTCTTTGAAGCACATAAATACTTTCAACTTTGACTTTAGTGGTAAATCCATGCATGCATAGAAAATTCATCAATAAATGTGATGAACTAAATATAATAAACAAATGATGATGTTTGCATTTGACCACATACATGAGTGTAAACAAATCGCAGTTTTCATTCATTTCTTACTAAACCATTTTTGGGAAAAGAAGAACATTACATTTACCTCAAACGTAGCCCTCACAAACATGTTTGGATGATGCCTCAAGCTTAGGCGAAGAGGACACCATATCAAACTTTTATAGGTATAAACTTGCAAAGTTCATATGAGCAACACATGCATGATAAATTTTGGGATTATGCCTCAAGTTTAGGCAAAGAGGACACCATAGCAAACTTTTACAGGTATAAGCTTGCAAAGTTCATATGAGCAACACATGCATGACAAATTTCGCATCTGAAATGGCCCAAAAATCCTATGCTACACATATATAATCATCTGTCATTTTCCATAGTTTTTGAGCTTATATAGCCTATGAAAAAATGTATGATATGCAATAATTTTATGGCCATAAAAAAGAGCATCAATTGTACACCTATCTTCAACAAAGTTTGTCGCCAAGCCAATCTTGGATACTACTAAAATAGATTGTTCCTGATCCTTGGCGCGCATATAAGCCATAATTTGATGTATTACCATTTAGTAATAAAGATGATTCTCCCAACTCCTATGATAAGATATGAGGAGTTGATTTTGAATGTGACTATATTCCCATCAAGGGCAAGCTCAAATGAGGTGAAGAAAATATGTTGAGAGGTAATATGTTTTGCCACACCACTATCAAAGTACCAAACAACCAATTCCATATCTGACATACGATGATCATGCATTGATGGGTAGTAACTAAACTGTATAGTAAATGTCTTGCATTCTTCACTTTGTACTAAGTTTGCAGATTGAGTCTTAGAAGGAATGTCTACAACAACCATTTCTATGTCTTTCTTCTTTGCGTCTTTACCAGTAAGCTTAGGTTACTTTTTGATGACATGACCATTGCCTAATTGTATTTGAAAACTATATTTACTTAGATTTTTTATTTGCTTAGTAGAGTAATAGTTTTCTTTGCCTTTCCCTTCTGAATAGAAGCAAAAGCTTTGATATTCAGCATGCTTAATAGACCTGTTCTTTTGGACTAGTTTTCTTACAACAAAATAGATTCTAAATCTTGTAGTAACACAAGAGTATCCCAAGCATCATTTGTTGTTTTGCATGTGTAAATATGAGGAGCAGAATACTCTTGACAAATAAGCAATCAAAGCATGTGCATGTGCATCTCTGCCATCCCATCAAAGTTATTAAGTAGTGGTTGGGGGTGCAAATGTTGTATTTCATATAATCAAAATTGGAGTTGCAAGAGGATTCCAAATAGGAATTGCTCCATAACTCCTATCTATATTATTCTTAGCAAATTTCAACACCATGTACAATAATCGGGCCACAATCCCTTTGAACCATGCATCATGTATACACATAATGGATAGTTAGAATCATCTAACATTATATCCTCGATAACCTACATTGCAAAACACATCATTGTCTTTACCAATGGCTGATGACTATAGTCTCAAGTAAAATTGTTTTTTCCTCAAAAAAGTTGAAAAAATTACCCAATAAACCTCTTCTAGACCTATAGAAGACTTTGAGGGGCTTAAACTTGCAAAAATAATTTGTACCAATTTCTATAGCGATCTGAGATAGTGATCAAAGGTCTGTTGATGATTGTTGGCACTCAAGGTCAGGCATGAGGTGCGCGAATGCGTCAAAGAAGTGGATCCAAACATCTAGGGAGCTCCAAGAAGCATACACCATTTTTAGAAGAAAACCCTATAAAAACAATGACCTTGATCAATAAAAACCATTGTAGACATGATTTCACATTTTTGCGGCTCCATTTTGTGCAAGCTAAGGAGTGCTCAAAATTGAGGAGCCTAGGTAGAACTCATATTTTGGATTTCATAATTTTTTGAGATCATTTGGGCCCTCAAATAGCATCAAGAATTTAATTTTTAACTAGGCCAACCATTAGGTCTGAAGCTTGCCAAAACTAGTAAAAAAATTGTAAAAAAATGTGAGAGAGGTTATTTTTGGGGTTAGCAAGTTAGAGCAAGAGCTTCTTGAAGAGTGTAATTGAGTTATTGAGAATCAAATCTTCCATTGTTCCTATCTTTGTTATCTTGCCTTATGTGCATGTATGTGCTTGTCACTCACATTTGCTCGCCACAATTGCTCACGATCTTCATATCCTCCTCACATCTCCACAAATTGACAAGTAGAAGAGGTGGTGCTCACGTTTGGGCTACACAAAATTTTGGCACCGTTGCTAGGGAGCATTGCTCGAGGATGAGCACTGTGATGGTAAGATTGTAGATTTGTGACATTGGAAGGTAAAAAGTCATTTTCTATTAATTTTCTGGTTTTTTTCTCCACCTTCATCATAATCATCACCATCTTCTCCCATCTTCATCTTCACATAAATTTTTCGTTTTTGATTGTATACTCCCTACTTTCACCTCATTTCTCATTCCTGGCTATGTGTGTGTGTGAGAGAGAGAATCAAACTGTTTTTGTGTGCAAATCTCTATAATTTTTGCGATCATCTACATGTATGGAGCTTGTCACCACCCTTAGCACAACACATAGGCCCTCAGTGCTTGATTTCGATGTTCCTACCAAAAATCTCAGAAAATTGCAATTTTGTGGAAACACTCACAAATTTGTGTAAAATTCAAAATTTTTTAGAGCATCACGATTGCCTTAGTATTGGAAGTTCTCGCCTAAAATCATTGACAAAATCGTGATTCTCTCAATGTGACAGCATTGAGATTGTCTCACTTTTAGAAAATCACGATTCTCTAGTTGTCAAAACATCACGATTGTCTCAGAGTATCACGATTGTCTAACTTTCACAAAATCCCGATTTTGTGGTTGTCACAACATCCTAGTTGTCTGACAACATCACGATTATCTAAATTTCACAAAATCATGATTCTCTAGTTGTCATAGAATCACGATTTTCTCATAACATCATGATTCTTGAGATTTTCACACAATCACGACTGCCTTAAACAAGTATATAAATATCTCGAGAGGTTTTATTTGTTTGTTTGACCCCTAGGATCCTAAATTGACATACATTTTTCATTCAAAATCTATTTTTTGAGCTCTCAAGTTTGTTGGAAAGCTCGTTTCCAAGTTGACCTTCAAGTGGGATTAGGAAACCAAAGGAGCTCGAAGAATTTTCAACAATATAAGGGGGAAAATAGGTCCTAAAAAAATGTATGAATCAAGATTGTTTATCAAATAAATTAAAGTTAAAGCTTGATCTAAACTTGGGACTTTTACAGATCCATTAAGAGCCATTGAAGGGTTTCGAGAGCAAGGTAAAGTGTAGAACAAATCAAGGTTTGGAGAGCACACTTATTGGACATCATATCACTTTTTGGAGCACCAAACTCGAGGTTGGAAGAACTCTCAACTCCCTTAGTCAATTTCTAGTACATGCTGAGTGCGATTAGTGGTATTGATTAATTAGGTTCACATTAGGAGCAATACAAGTGCAAGAAACCCTAATTACTCAAGTTCAAGTGTAAGTTAGGATATTATTGTGGCAAACCCTAAAGGAAAATGACTTAAGTGGATTGATCACATCTCAAAGTGAGATAAAACTCAAGTATCCTAATGATAATATTTGTTAGACAAGGTTACACTAGAGAAATCTATAAAAGAACAAGTAATTGATTCAAAAGAACATTGCAATGCAATTGTACTTGGGAAAATTGGCACTAGTAGACAAAGCGTATGAACCTTAGATCAAGTAGACACCTAGCCTGGATAGACAAAGCATCTGATCCTCTGAAGCTAGTGTCATTCACATAGCTAGCTCCTATGCCCAACAAGTCAATGATTATCCCTATATGCTAAGTTCAGAAACTAGTGACTCATAGATGTCGTATAGTATGGAGAAGCCACTTGGTGGTTCTGGTGTCACATACCTAGAAAAAACAAAAGGGCCATAAAAGAATCAATTTGAATATTTTAGGACCAATCGATTTGGTGCTCGCATCTATGAGGATGGTCTGAGAAGGTCCGTTGTCCAACTTAGGAATCCGATTCAGCTTGTGAGACTTGAACAACCTATGGTCAAGTTTGAAGAAGGCTCATACATTGATAAAGAGGGAACCATGTATGTGGTTACCAGCTTACCAAACAGGGTAGATGAGTTTGGAAATGGCATTCTTGAGAATGAGATAGGAGACCTAGGATGAGAACCCACGACTCCTTGAGGCAAATCCATCTTGACCAAAGTCATTACTGTAGAGTGGGTTCCCCAAGACAACAAAAGCATAGAACCATTCTTGAATAGAGAAACATAGGAAGCTTTTAAGAGATTGAAGCCAGATCAGCTTAGCAAAATAGGCAGAGTCACCATCTACGAGTTCAAAGATCCTAAGATACCAAGCAAAGTTGTCTATCTAGATAACATGTCAGAGAAAATGTTCTTGGTAATAGAGCACGATAGGCATGCATACACTTGGAAGGGAAATTTGATTTTCCCTCTAGCAAGATCTAAAGTTTCCCATGGCCTCCAAGGAGCACGATCATCCTAGGGTGCTCATGAAACCTAGAGGGGAAGAGCTAGAGAGAGACTTGAAGTGAGCTTTGCAAACCCCTTAGGAAGAGAGCAGTTAGGATTATATGTTAGAACGAATAGATCAGGAGAGGCACAGAAATCCGAGACATCAAAGAGGCATGGATGAGTTTCCCTTGCCTAGGCTTAGAGAACACCCTAGAATCTTGAGGCCTACCCAGATGGTTAACTCCATGAAGAATTACTTTGATGGCACTATAGATCCTTACAATCATGTAGCAGAGTTTAGACAAGTGTTTTAAGAGCTGAACAAGTTGAGGACCTATTCACTCAATACAATGCCTTCCGTCTAACTCTCAAAAACACTACCTTAACGTGGTTTCAACCACTATACCAAGGTCAGTTTAGCAATATAGACCAGTTGCACTAACGCACTTACCCATCATTCATTATGGGTTACTAGTAGTTGGCATGAGAGCTGTGAAACCCATGTTTGAAAGATACAGAGGACATCAAGGTTACAACGTTAGTACCTATAAAGAAATTCACACTCAACAGCTGCTCAAAATCAACATGCACAACCTCTTTTGAGCAACTAGCAATTTTTGAAAGCTCACAAGTACACCATCATGGTGGAATCCAAGGAAGAAGTACGTTCAAAGGGACTAAAACACTCAAAGGCTAACAATGAAAAAATGAAGAACAAGAAAACCCACCCTACTACATTTGAAAGACAAACCACTCTTGTTGATACATAATGGACACCGCTTCTCAAAGTACTACATGGAACACCGACTCCAACAAGGGTTTGCTAGGGACGATAGACTCGAGAGGGGGGGTAGTGTTGGCATGCAAGGTTAGGCACAAGGCATGGAAATGCATCAAAGAAGTGGACACACAAGAAGAGGGAGCATGTAGGGAGCTCCAAGAAGTATATGTCCAATTTTCAGAAGAAACCCCTTTAAAAACAGTGATCTTGATCACTAAAAATGTAAATATCATTTCACATTTTTGCAGCTCCATTTTGTGCAAGCCGAGAAGTCCTCAAGTTTGAGGAGATTAGGTAGAACTCATGTTTTGGATTTCATAATTTTTAGAGCATAGTTTGAGCCCTATAATAGCATTAGGAACTTAATTTTTAACTAGGCCAACCATTAGATATAAAACTGGCCAAAACTAGTAAAAAAAACTATAAAAAGAGCTAGAGATCTCATTTTTGGGGTTAGCAAGCTAGAGCAAGAGCTTCTTGAAGAGTGTGATTGAGTTATTGAGAATCCAAGCTTCCATTGTTCCTATCTTTGTTCTCTTGCCTTGTGTGTGTGTGTGTGTGTGTGTGTGTGTGTGCATGTATGTGCTTGTCACTCACATTTGCTTGCCACAATTGCTCATGATCTTCATATCCTCCTCAGGTCTCCATAGATTGACAAGTAAAGGAGGTGTTCTAACGCCGATTGTTGGAGCTTGGGGATTGAAAATGCACAAAAATAGCATGAGTTTATGGGTGTACATACAAGACAGGGGAAGAAAACTCCTAAAGAGGGAAAAAAGTGTTCGGTTATTAAATCATAAAAAGAGAGGTTTTAAAGCTCCAAAGTGTGTTGTTGACTTGGTTTTTTGGGATCTTGGAAGAAGGTAAAATCTTAAGACTGCTTGGGATACCTATCGGCTTCATGTTACATTTTCTAAGTGATGAGATTGATCCATTGATAAATTTAGAAACATGAACTTCAACCGGTATGCCATGCAAAGTTCTCTCTCTTGCTGAATTTTGGTTTTGGACCGTAGTATTTTTATTGGTATTATTTATTCCTTGCTTTTCGGATGCCTAACAACCTAGGCTAACCATCATATTTTTGTCCTGGTTAGAAGGTTTTTATGGGGGGAGGGAGGGGGGTGATCGTTCCTCTTCTCAAATTTCAAAGATTGCTTAGGAAAATTGTTGTCTTCTTAAAGAAGGAGGTGGGGTTGGGGTGTTGTGTCCTAAAAGAATACTCAATATCCTTGATGCTAAATAGATTCAGAGAGCTCTGAACTAAGATGATCATGAGGCATGCTTAGTCAAAAGAAATGGTTTTCGTTTTGATTTCAAAGTTTATGGGTCCTCGTCTCAATGTGGCGTATGTGACATTGTTACTTCTCATCACCAATTTATTTCTATTGGAAGTCCCTGGAGGAGGTGGAAAGCCTGGATGGAGGCCAAAAACTCATTATCCCCTTGTTTTTATATGATATCTAATTCTTACTTTTGGTCGGAACTTGGAAGACTTTATGTTGCTTATCCTTAAAAGAGTGTGCCACTGTTGTTGTTCACAAATATGTCTCATGATGCTAGTAATGATGTTTACTTCACCTTCAACACTAAAAAGGGCTCCATAATCAAGATAATTGACAAGTTGAATTCAAGGTGGAACGTCTCTTGGAATGTTTCCCAATGAACTACAGGTTCAAGTCTGTGGCACTTCCCAAGATTAATGATCAAACACTTATTATACACAGTGGTGTATGGACTGCTATGAAAGCCAAAAAGGCTGGCATTGGGGATGATCTTTGCTAGAGATGTGGTCGCCTTGAGGATCTCCTACATCTTTTCATGGATTGTCATTGTGTCAGAACTTTCTGGAAGGCCATCACTCACGAGTGTCGCATCAATTTTCATCCTCGGTTGGGGTCCTCCTTGGAGATCTTTTCAAGCTTAGTCTTCCTTTGTCGCAACTTTGGAGGAGTGAAGCTCTCTGGTTCATACGCAAGAACAGGAATCATTTAACCTGCAGCAATGGTGACTAACGTCCTTGTCTTTGCTTTTGTTTCTGCCTTGAAGAGAGCTGCTTATGATAGCATCTTATCTATTATGGATGCTCTTCGTGATAGTTATAACAAGAGTATATTGCTCATTGTTTTACCTCCTTATAAATGGAGAAAGTCTCTCCTTGGTTTGTATTCTTCTGAGAGGCTCTCTTTTTGTGGTCCTTCTTGTAGTCCTGCTGCATGGTCTCCTTGTTGTACTCCTGTTTTAGTCCTGCTGCATGGTCTCCTTGTTGTACTCCTGTTTTGAGATAAGTTTCATTCCAGGGTCCTGGTGTATACATCCTGTCTGTTCGAGGGTCCACCCAGATTTTGAGTTTTGACATGAGATGAACCCAAT
Source organism: Ceratopteris richardii (assembly GCA_020310875.1). Classification (NCBI taxonomy): domain Eukaryota; kingdom Viridiplantae; phylum Streptophyta; class Polypodiopsida; order Polypodiales; family Pteridaceae; genus Ceratopteris; species Ceratopteris richardii. Next base: position 98,529,271 of record CM035421.1, on the reverse strand, counting down.
CTAAGCCGCGCGCAGCAGCAACAGATATGATAATGGTCTCCAAGTTCTCAGAGACTTTCGAATGGTTAGCTCTCGAGGATGGCCTCCTCACCGTGAAAGTGGGATGACCTGCGCAAGTTTTAAGTATGCACGAGAGAAAGTCTCTTTACAACCCATGACTATTCTTATTCATGCAAACCACACGCCATGAGGCCATTATGCTGTCAAGTTATAAGATGATTGGCATGTGAGATAGCCGAGGGATGGATTGCTGAGGCTACAGCCTACAAGACGCTTCCACGCACACAATCATGTTACTGCCGAGATACCTTGAGATTCTAGAATGCTTCCTTACATTACACACAATAAAAAAATATAGAATGGTGAAAGGCCCGGTTAATGAAATTCAAATACATAGATATGTTGATGTTGGCTTGTCAGCAGGCCTGATCGATGGATTCAATTTTCTGCGTGTAATGATTAAAAGATATTAAGTTATCCATGGCTTGGCCGGCTAGTGCATACACGCCTTTACTGCATGGGTTAAAAGCTTGACTGGCGAAGTCCTACTTTGCTGTTGTGCTGTAAAGCAGGCCTTCGACTGGAAGCTCCTATGTACATGTGCGTTTCTGAGTATCTGTATCCGTCTTGACGTAAATATTATTTTTTGCAAACTAGAATGATTCCTCGAAATGCGAAATTCCTATCTGACGGAGGGGTTCTTTGTCAAGGGATCTTCGACATGGATTGCTTGCACAAGCAGCAGCAATGTTGCGTGGATGCTTATGCGCTCGATAAAAAAGCGAGAACTCATCATTTGCGCATACGTTTCCTCACAACGTGAGGTTTTACGAGCGCGTCATAACATTCTTTGGTAGGCTCTCTTAAAACTTCTTTCTCTGTGCCACGTTCTTTTGCTGGTTCTGTCTTCTGTTCTTGCATCGTTCTCTGATCTTTGGGTTGTCGCTCTGATGCTTGGGTTGCTGTCATTTCTTTCATGCATTGTTGAAATCAGAACTTCCATAGAACTACTATTACTGTTGACATTTCTCATGTTTTGAGAACGTCTTTGTTTATGAATGTTAAATGGATGAAGGCATGGATGCATGCTTGTGCATAAGTAAACGTTGATTGCCTCTTTGTATAGGCGCCACCAATGGCTGTCTTTGTATCAACCGACGAAGGCCTATAGCTTAAACATGGTCCACTGTTATGCTGTTTTGAGACTATTTTGGGCCTCTGTATTGAAGCCCAGGGTTAAAGACCGCGATGGCGAATCGATGTGAACCCTGAACGGTTCTCCAGAATGCGCGTTGTTATTTCCGAAAATTTCAAGCCCATAGTGAGAGTAGATCCAAGATCGAACTCTAATAAAAAAAGAGCACCTCTGTGTGCAATGTGTGCGCTTTCATCTTTGTAGGTGTTTGTACAGTTTGTACAACATTGACTCCGCTGCGGAGGGTTTCTGATGCATTCGTATGGGGCTGAAGCTAAGCAGGTTGTAAAATCCAATGGTCGGATTGTTGGGGGGGGGTTATTTCATTTTTCCCTTTGATATAAAATGATATGAGTTCTTATTTGAAGAATGTGTACCTCTGTTGCAGGCATGTCAGATTTAGATAACGAATTTATACATGTGGCGGACGTGATTATTTCTTCAAACAATGGTGATGGCTTACATTTGATCGGTGCTCTTGGCCGTTCATTTTGGTGTAATTCCTGTAACCGCCAAGTTCTAATAAGAGGCAGAGAAGGAACGTGCCCTCGTTGCAGAAGTGAAAATACAGTTCCATTAGACAGGTGGGGCATACCTTCTCCGAGTGTTAATGGTTTAAGATATAGAGGACGCCAAAGAAGTTCATCTGAATCAGATATCAGGTAAATGCAACACGAAACGAAACGTGTCTTTTTTAAGGTTTGCTATTCGATGCACTATAAGCATCTCCCTGAGAGAGAAGGTATGGGAAGCGAATAATGAAGTTCTCAAGGAGTGTTAGCTGATAACAAGGTTTATGACAGGTTTGGAAGGGGAAACACAGATAGCTGGCAGTCAGGCCTACCACCATTGCGAGGCATGTTGACCGGACATAATGAGCCCCGATTGAATAATCCATGGATAGTTCCTTCCACGCAGCAGCCATGGCTGGGGAGATGGGTACTTGAGCTCCCTAACAATTTGGAAGATATTGTCAACAATCAGAGACCACATGCATATAGCTCTGAAGATGAAGACAATGGGAGAGCTGATTATCCTTTTATATCTGCAGCACATTTGTCACCAAGTTGGTCTCCAGAGGATGTCAATACTTCAACATTTTCGAGTCCCGGGCCTGGTTGGCAGCAGTTCATGAGAGAAATGCTATGGAACATGCTGGGAAGGAGGGGTCGGTCCCCATCCTTCTCACCTGGCAGACTTGCTGCAGATCCGGGGGACTACATGGATGATGCAAATGGTTTTGACCGTCTGTTGTCTGAGATAGCAGAAAATGATAATGAAAATCATGGTGCTCCTCCTGCAGCTAAACAGGCAGTTCGGGAGTTGCCTCTGGTTCCCATCGAGCAACGGCACATAGATGATGACTCTGCAACATGTCCAATCTGCAAAGAACTCATGGAACTTGGTGAGATGGCGAAGGAGCTCCCATGTCAGCATCTTTATCATGAATCGTGCATAGTGCCTTGGTTGAACGTTAGGAACAGCTGCCCCGTGTGTCGTTTTGAACTCCCAACAGATGATCCGCAATACGAGGCACGGAGGCAAGGGCTTGTCAATGATGACCTCAACGTGACGGGGCAAGAAAGGGTTTCTGGTGCAAATGGCAGAGACTCCTGGGTTCCTGGTGAGCGAGATGAAGGCAATCTAGGCATGAGAGATGCTCAAATGAGAGAGATTGAGGACGAGTTGGAATCATATCCGAATGAAGAAAGCCATAGCCACGATGGCTGGGTCCCCAGCTGGCTCTGGTGTGCAGCAAGGCGTTTTTTCAGTATGATGGGATTTTTGCTAGCCCTCACAGTTGGTCATCGACTGATTTTGGCTGAAGAGCCTGTCCATAGCCAACTTGCCAGAGATCAGGTGTCAAATGTTCCAAGGCCATAAATGTGGAGTTGATCGTTTTACTGAACTTTGAACGTTTCCATCTCTGCTTGTCTGTGTAACGTCAAAAATTATTTGCAAACACAAATCATATTTGAACTTGGCTGTCGAAAATTATCTGCAAATACAAATCATATTTGAACTTGTCTGTGTAATGTCAAAAATTATCTGCAAACACAAATCAGATTTGAACTTGTCTGTGTAACGTCAAAAATTATCTGCAAACACAAATCATATTTGAACTTGGCTTTCTGGATCAAAATTCATTAGATGGCCGGTCTTTGCTTATATGTTCTCCGCTTTGTTGGGCTCCTGCAATTAATCATTGTAAGGATGCATAATTACTTGCATAGTCCATTTCCTGTTAAGATACACTTAAGTGAACCAATCTTGTATAAAATTCTTCCAGAAGGCATTCAAAAGATACATGAACCATCTGCCTGTCCCATCCAAAGTTACAATTTCCAAAATTATGATTTGCAGTCTGTATGCACTTGGTTCAGGTTTCACGTAAACATTAAGTTCTGATGTTCTCATGATTTGGTATAGTAAACATGTTAGGCACGATTCTGTTGAGCTTGAGCGCTCCTCATGCCACGCGTTCTTCCATGAGAACGATCTCTTAGCTATGTTTCTTTTTTTTTTTTTTGAAAAACAACACGAACAAGAATTTAATTATAAGAAAATACAGCCCACAAGGGGGGGCACCCAATGGCACGAAGCCAAGGGGAGCAGGTTACACTGTGGAGTCTATAAACTCCAGCATATCAAGCCTCTTGGCCGAATACAAGACCAGCACTTTATCTTTCCAAAGGCCATAGCGGAACTTTGTACAAATGGTGGACCATTGGTCGTTATGACAAGGGGCCTCAGTCATCAGGGATTTACAACGCTTAGAGATATCATGGAGCTTAAAATTACATTTTACATAAAGGTTATTTGAGGCATTAGAGAACAATCTCTCATTTCTTTCCTTCTAGATGAACCATATGATCTGTGTTCGCAATATCTGCCAGATCCCCACTTCCAGCCGGTGGCTAACACCCAGCAGGGCCTCTTTCAAAGTTATAGGAGAGATACCAGAGGAGTTACAATAGGCATTCACAATCTGCCAGTATTTTTTGGGTCTGGGACAGAGGAAAAACAGATGTTCAATGTCTTCAACCTGCCCACAGTTCAAACACAGTCCATCACTGATGTTGCAAGCTTTAGCTCTACTGCCAGTCCATAAACCTTTATGCAGTATGCTCCAAAGTAAGAGGGACTGTTTTATAGTTGGAGAGAAAGCCATAACAATCTGAATCTGTATCTCCATTGATGGGAGTTCCATGAGACCTTCCACTTGGTGTTGAGTTTGGGAACCAGGCTCTGAATATTGCTGCAAGACTTCTTATACCTCTGGAACATATCTTCAGCAATCTGGTGAAGCTGGAGGAATCTGTAGTCAAGGAAAACATTAACTTTGTCAGAAAGCCAATTTCTTTTCTCAATAAGGATATTTTTGCAGGCAGCAGAGAGACTATCCAACCCCAGGATTTCATCCTGGCCCATAATTTGGTTGTTCCTGTAGAAGGAGGACCAATTAGTAAATCCAGCTTTTCTGCACTTATTGTTTTAAATGGTAAAAGAGCAGGGAGAGTGCCATCCACACCAGGGAGAGTCCTACAAGATGCACCAAAAATTAGTATCAAAGTGATAAGACAGAGAGTAGTTCGCCTTGATCTTCATCCAAGCCTTCCAGAACGAACAAACCAGGTAACTCCCCTTAGGCACGAATATGACAGGAGAAGCAACGACTTCCCAAAGACTTGTGGCCTTCCAGCTTTTGTGATCTTTGATGTGGAATTCTTTTACAGATCGGGTGATTAAAGAAGCCCAAAATTCAGAGGAAGCAGTGGCCCTAACAATCCACTTACCAGCCATTTGAGTGGCCATTTTTGAGGGGCAGGTGAGACCGAGACCCCCTTCATCTTTTTTCATGCAGCAGGTGTTCCAGGCCACCTTGGGGATTTTTTTTGAGCTAGGAGTACCTCCCCACAAAAACCTTCTGGCTAACACAATGGCTTGGGCCAGTTGATTTTTTGTAGGGTGCCAGCAAGCAAAGTAGTAGGTGAGAGAAGGAAGAACATAATGCTTCAAAATAAAAACTCTTTGAGATAGAGATTGTTGCAGTCCCATCCAGTGGAACACTTTCCTTTTGAACTTTTCAAGGACCCACAACCATCTCTGATCTAATGAGACATCAAATCCCATGGGGATCCCCAGTAATCTGAAGATAGAACCTCTTTTAATTATGTCACACCTTTTCTCAGTTACACATCCAGGAATATTATTGTTAGAGGCAAAGAACGCAGTTTTCAGATGATTGATGACTGACCCACTGGCCTTGCAAAACCTGTCCAAACAAAGGAGAAAATTTTCAGCAGACAGGGTATCAACTCTAGTAATCATGTTAGTATCATCCGCGAACATCTGTAAACCAAGTTGATTGGGGGAGCCAGGGATAGTCAGACCTTTGATGTGGCCATGTTCAAAGCAGTCTCTAACCAGCCAACCTAAAGAATCGCTAGTGATAGCAAAGAGGAGGGGGGCAAGGGGGCAGCCTTGCCTGATAGATCTAGACAGCCTGAAGGACTCAGAGAGGTGCCCATTCAAGGCAATCCTGGAGTTAGCATTACCAAAAAGGATACCAGTGAATTTTGTAAACCTTTTCCCGAACCCAGCATCCTGTAAGGACTGAAGGATGAAATCCCATTCGATTCTGTCATAAGCTTTGTCGAAGTCAACTTTAAAGAAAAAAAATCCTCTTTTATCTCCTTAGCGTACTCAGTACCTTCCCAAATAGAAATGATAGCATCCAGAATGAACCTACCTTTTATAAAACCTTTTTGCTCAGGGAGGATGATGTTGTCCATGATGGGACTTATTCTTCTAGCAAGAGTGGAGGCAAATATTTTGTAAAGAGAAGTCAGACAGGAGATAGGTCTCCAGTTATTGAGGTCATCCTTGGGTCCTTTTTTGTGGATTAGCTTAATCACACCAGTATTGATAAAGGAAGAAAGACTTCCCTTCCTAATGGCTTCTTGCCACACCAAGAGAATAATGGGCACAATAAAGTCAATCATTTCCTGGAAAAACTCATTGGGAATGCCATCATAGCCAGGGGATTTGCTGGATTTCAATTTACTAGTGGTTTCTCTAACCTCACTGATAGAAAGGGGCAGGTCCATGAGGGCAGCCAGGGACTGAGAGACCATTTTTTTTCTCTTCAAAGCAATAAAAGCCCGGGCCCTCTAAATGTCCGCCCCTCTCTTGGAAGGTAAAGAGAAAACAAAGAAATCAACAGCCACCTGGAGGTTATCTTTAAGAGACACAGCAACATCCCCTGACTCTTTCTTAAGTAAGGGCACAAAGTCTTTAGCTTTTTTCTTCTTTAAGATCTCATACATGTGTTTATTGGGTTTGTCCACTTTGCCAACCCAGAACTCTCTTGAGGAGGCAAGAGCACCACTAGCAAGAAGATAGTCCTCATATCTTAATCTTTGCTGGAGGTCATAAACTCTCTGATTTTTAGAAAAGGAGTCCAAGTCAGAAAGTTCAATAAGCTCTATCTCCCTAATTGTCATCATCCTTCTATGGAATTTGATGTTTCTCACTTTTTTCTTATGGTTAACAAGGAGTTTTTGGATGTCTATGATCGATCATTCCCAAGCCAGAAAGGGGTTGAGCCGGAGGGTGTAAAAATACTTAGACATGATGCTTTTTATCTCGTCTTTAATACAAGGAATTTTAAGCATAGAAGCATCAATGTGGGTCCATCTAGCCCTATAATACGGAGCGTTCATGAGGGTTCAGAACCAAGGGCCAGTGATCCGACATGGTAAGGGATTTGTCAGCAACACATGAGTGGTCCCACAAGCCCTGAAACCTGGGAGCACTCATATACCACCTATCAAGCCTGGCAAAAAGAGGATTACACACATCTTTGTTGGACCAAGTGTGGCCAGACAGGGACAAACAATCAACCAAATTCAAAGAGGAAATCATATTAAACTAGGCATTTTTTTCTCTTCCCTGCAACACATTATCAGGATTACCTCTTCTATCGTAAGGATTAAGCACCATATTGAAGTCTCCAATGAGAATAACCTCCCCAGACATAGAAGAGAGCTATGTTTCATTTGCTTATGAGGAATATAAATCTAGTGTCCATGCTTTCATGGCTTGCTCTGATGGACAGGAGCAGGCGAGATTCTGCACACACCACACTTTCATCCATTAGCACCATCCCATAGCATTGTTTTTTCTAAGTTCTGAAAACTATCTGCCTTTTTGGAGGCCAGCCATGAAAATAGCACTTTGACTATCTGAAAATAAATATCGGCATTCGTAGATAAACATAAACATCAAGGTAGCTTAGAATCTTGTGTAACTAGACTGCTTAGAATCTTCTGTAACTAGACTGCTTCAAGTGTAGCTATAGATGTTGCTCTATACTTTGCTTCACTTGATGAGGTGTCTATAGTTGGTTTTTCTTGGATAGCCATGCTTCATCTCCAATATAGAAACAATAACCACTCATACTTCTTCTTGTGCCCTTGTCACTTGCCGAATCTGAATCTGAAAAGCCTTTAGGTTCCCTTCAAATATCTTAATATCATCTTTACTGCTTTCCAATGGATCTTGCATGGTTTTTGCATGAACCTTGATACTTGAGAAACTGCAAACTAAATGTGTGGTCGTGTATTACATAGATAGATCAAGCATCCAATTACTTGACTATAAAAGGTGGCATCAAAAGGTTCTAATTTTGCATCTTCTTGTAATGACATATTAACATCCATACGTGTTTGCATAGGTTTACAATATGTCATTTCAAACCTATTTAAAAGTTTTTCAATGTATTTTTGTTGTGTCATATGGATACAATCATTCCTGAATTTGAACTCAATGCCTAAGTAGTAGTGTAGTACCCCAAGGTCATTGACATCAAATTTATGCTTAATTTTTTACTTAAAGAATTGAAGGTCTGAATCCTTAGGACTAGTGATGATCATATATATGATGATTATAATCAAGACATCTATCTCTCCTTTGATATAGAGGGTTGGAACTACATCAGAGTGTTCAAAACCAGTGGAAAATAGGTAAAAATGTATCTTTTCATACCAAGTTTTTAGTGCTTTCCTCAAACCATAAAGTGCTTGATAAGTTTGCATACTAATTGTTCTTTACTTGTGTCTTCAAAACCTTCTGGCTGTTGAATGTAGACATCTTCATGTAAATCACAATTCAAGAAAGTTGTCTTGACATCTAATTGGTGTACTTTCCAAATGAAATATGCAACAAGTGGAAGAACTTAACTGTCTATGGTCATTCTAAAAGTAGGTGCAAATGTTTTATCATAATCAATTCCTTTCTTCTGTGCATGACATTTTGACTAAAATTTTGGCTTTATACATATCAAGTGTACCATCTACTTTTCGTTTGATCTTGAAGATCCACTTGACAGCAATTGCTTTCTTACCTTTTGGTAGCTCACATAGCTTCCAAGTTTGATTCTTATGAATAGAATCAATTTTCTCTTGGATTTCTTTCTTTCAAACAAGATTTTCTAATGCATCTTTGACACTAGATGGTTCATCTTCAACTGAAGTTAGTGCAAGATTATTGTTGATCTCAAAATGTTCTACATATTTTACTTGATTTTTTTGACCTTTTTTACTTATGTTTCTTCCTTTACATGGCTTAGCGCCATTGTTATGTAGTGTTTTACCATACCATTTTTGAATTTCCTAAAATAATCGTGAAAGTTTTGGTTCATTTGTAACTCTTTCTTCAGGTGCTCTAGAGGTTTCTCCAACTTCATAATTTGGTACATCAAGAGTTAGTGAAGAGATAGGGGAAGGTGGATTTGTACATGGTTTTGGTGTAGGTACGTTTTTCTTAGGTGTAGATTACCTAACAATATTTGCATGACTAATTTTGCATAGTACAAACATTCCACTTCTATTTTCTCTTTGCAAAAGGCATTGCTTCTCATTTGGAGTGAGGATTTGGCATGAATCTTTCTTGAATATGACATCGTAACCATTTGACAAGAAAGTAGAGATGGATAACAAATTCTTCTTCATTTGAGGTACATATCGAACATTAGAAATCATGAAGTTTCCTCCTGATCTAGATTTTAGGTTTACTTCTCCAACACTAACAACATCCAGATCATGATCATCTCATATGGTCACCCTTCTGCCTATTGATTTAGTAAGGGTAGGAAACACCTTGTTTTAACCTAACATATGCTTAGTAGCACTAGAATTGAATACCCATGAACTTTTTGAGACTGCATGTAATGCTGCTTGATCAAAGGCTATCTCTTCAATATTGACATATGCATATGGTTCTTTGTTTGAAGATGTAGGCTTCAAACTTTCTTCAATAATATTTCTTAATTATCTTTTTTCTCATTAGAAATCCTCTTTTTGCATTCTAATATGTAATGTCCATGTTTCCTACAATACTGGCATATTCCTTTCTCTAAGGTGGATGTAGTGGAAGTTGACTTTTCTTTAGGAGTTATAGAAGTATTGGATCTAGATGTAGTAGAAGAAGTAGTTGAAGAATTTAAAGAAGATGCCTTAGTTTCCTTCTTGTTTAGCTTACTCTTCTTCTCCTTCTTGTTACATAAGAACAAGATCTAAAGTATTTTTTAAATCTTAAGGATTTTATTATTTATGATACATAACATGTGGAGGTGCTCACATCTCTAAATTTAGAGTAAAAGTAGATAAAAGTAAGAAGGAAAGGAGAGGTGTCTATTTTTAGACAAGGAAGGCGCTTCCGTTGATAGCCTCTCAATAAAAAGAGTGGTTCTCTTAGTGTAGGTGGCCAAATTGAGTGATTCTTGTTGCATTGAAAAGTTTACAACTTAGAATATATATGTAGATCAGTTTTTGTACAAAATTCAATGATAAACCTCCACGCAAGTAGGTGTTTCTGTAGATCTACTTTCTTGTGTGTATCCAATGTCTCATCAGAGACATACCTCTCTTCAAACTTTCATATCTCAGTCGTTATGAGGTCTTTTTGAGTGATTTCACTTGAAGGAGTTTCCTTAGATCTCATAATTTCTGTATATATCAAAATTTCTCATATATCTGTGAGTTTTCCTGCTATTGTACATTAGTTGTTAATTCAGATAGTTAGCCATACCTTGCTGTACGAGGCCTCCACATACCTTGACTTCAAACCATTTGTTTAGGAGCTATACTCCAGGTTTTTTGATGTTTTTTTGTTTCTAAAGCATGCTAATTAGAGTCTAATTTCAGAATATATGATTGATTTAAGCCAATTCTACTCAGAGGTTTTTGGGGATTATTTTGCTACAGTCACCCATTTCTATTTTCTTGAAAGTTTGTAGGAAAGTTTGATTTCTGAAGTTTGGAAGTATTTGTTTGATCTTTTGAAGATCTTGGGAGGTCTCATCACTTCTCGGTTTCTACTTTGATGTTTACAAATTTCTAAACATAACATTGTGGTATCAAAGCTATTTTTTTTATTACATCCTTCATAAATCTTATTGAATTAAGGTTCTTGCCTAACAAGAGGTTCTCCATGACTTGATATGTGGAATAATATGGATCTTGAATCCCATAGCAATAAATGAGAGTGCTCATGCATCTCTTGAGTCCCATCTGGTCTCTTTTGAAGGTTGATTATCCACTTGCATCCTTCTCTCTGTGGATGAAGATGTATTTTCCTCTACTTTTTCTTCAATGTGTTGGGTAGAACTTGGAGTAGCAGCCCTCTTGGATGAAGAAGCCACATCTTCCTTTGCTTGTCTTGGTCTAGGGTATTTGCCATTGATAATGTTCCATAGGTCCTTGGAAACTAACAAATTCATCATCATAAAACTCCATATTTTCAAGCATATCTCTATAGTCACTCACGTTGAGGTAAGGGTGTATGTCAAATATGCTCTAATTCCAAATGTTGGAAGTGTGACCCAATAAGTCAATCACAAGCTAAATCCATGATCTTCCAACATTGAAGCTTAGAACATTACACACATTAACTTTATCAAGGGAGATAAATGCGAATAGAGAGCGCTAGGAAGACAATTATGAAAGTGAAGTAGCTTAATGCTACTACACATAGTAATAATGAAAATGTCAACTACAATATGTTTGAATGACCCAAAAACATAATGTAGGATGAATCTAAGCATGCTAGTTACAAAATTTGAGTGAGAAGGTGTGTGTACATCCCTTGGATGTTCACAATATTGAATTATCACAAGAAAATCTTTTTGGGACAAATTCGAACTCTTTTCAAGGTTATGTCACTCCCAAAAATTTGGGGTCCATCCAATCTGAAGCAAACAATGACATCAATTATAAAGAACTATGCCTATGGATTCTAGAAGTGAGTATCATCTAGTTCACATCAACGTCCATCCAAATAGAGTTACATACCCATGAGTATTTCAATTATGTATGGAAATTCATAAGCCAAGCATTAACTTTCACTGGCATGCATGCCGCCAACCTAAGGTCACCATCTGTAATGCCTTTCTTGGGGTGTAAATCCAAGATCTCAATATAATTCCCTCGTGTGAATGAACCGATCTGGTAATCGAAGTCATCATGATATAGCATGGCAAATCAAGACAATACCAGTATATAAGGAACCTTATGGAGAAGCAAAAAAAGAAGACACATGCCATGCGCATACTATGATACATGGTGAGCACAAAGGAGGGAGAAGTGGCAGATAAAGATACAGAGACATACCATGTCAAACATTGGTCTACATGTGCATGTGGGACAAGGGCTAGCAATAGCCAGGGTCCCAAGCTCAGGGGATATCCTAAGGTATTCAATGGTAATGGGGATGAGTGTTGCATGATGGCCACATGGTGGCACTAGATCATTACTATTTTGAATGCATGAGGATATAATGGATGGGAGGAGAGTGACACACATCATTCACAAGTATTGCTTACATTTGGTATTCAGAGCATGGTTTGAGAGATATTTGAGAAGAAGAGTTGAATTTAGAACAATTTTTAATGTGATTTTTCTCGTTCACCACCTCGAGATCTGTATGAGTCATCATCGAGTTCGTGGATCTATTGTTGTTATTGGGAGTCATGTAGAAGCCATCATGTGAGCATCTTCAAGAAAAGACGTTCTCAAGTCCCTCAAGGATCTCGTGAGGCTCTCGAAGGGAGGCCATCAACTAGTAGCGAGTGCACTAGAGGCCATAAATGCCCAAGAACCAACTCCGACGGCTACCAGCTAGTGACGCATGCATCTGTGTGTGTGAGAGAGAGAGAGAGAGAGAGTGAGGGAGGCTCCTTCTTGTCTTACTTGTTGTGAAGATATTGTGGAACTCTTTAGCTATATATACTTGTGCAAGTGCGCAAAACTCGGTATGTGGGATATGGAGGCCTGCTCACACATGTTGAGCTGAGGAAACGAGACATTCGAGTTCCCTTTTTGAGTCCATAGCCAAAGTTAGCTAATCTATCCTATTTGCACTACCTACCTCCACTCATTTGTCCATATCTTGCTCATATCAACTCCAAATTGAGTGATTTTTCTAGTTATGGATTCATAATTGAGAACCCTTTTCATTGAATGGTTAGAAGCTACCTTTTGGATCCACTTTCAAACCTACATAGAGCTTTAAACTTGGCTATTTGACATCGAGGATCCCCGTTCGAGCACTTCTATGATGCAATCATCATCGAGAGAATCTTGGAGAAGCAAGGGGAGAGTGTTTGGATAATTTCCAGCCCCTGCATACAGTTGCACATCAAGGTTTTGGACCATAAGATAAGTTTTCTAGTCAATTTTTATGAATTCTTGCTCTTCATGCATCATGGTGCACATAGGACAAGCATTTTGCATGCCATATATGGTATACGATTAGTTCAAAACTTCTTGAGCTCTACACTTTGTGTGAAAGTAGTGTTGTAGATACAAATAGCACTTGGCTTTGCAGGTATAGCAAGAAAAATATAAGAACTTGCAACATTATTATTGTTATACCATGCCACAAGCACGAGGGTTATTGCAATGGCATGTAGTGCCCTTTTGATATCTTTGTATATATTGTGCTTGTCGGCACGGGTTGTTTGGAGAAGTGCATGTAGTGCACTTGGTTTTATTTTTCTGATTTTCATTTTTACGCCATTATGCTCTCGAAATTTTTAAGATTTAGCATGCATGTGCATAAAAAGTAGATAAAGCATACTAAAAGTTTCTTTTCTGTAATTTCGTTTATGCAAAGGCTTGTGATTTGTCTATCTCCACTACCAATGAGTGTAAAAGCCTTAAAGAAAGCATAAAAATCAGAGAACCATAAAAAGAGACCTACACCTTATCCTAGCATGGATTCAAGACCCTCTTCACTAGTTAGGACTGGTACACTCATGGATGAGCGCACATTAGACCCCATTGAGACAATGAGTGCTAGGATATCACATTTAGAGAGTGCACTTCACAACATCTTGGAGCACGTGCGTGGCTCCAAGAAAGAGGAAGTGATGCCTAAGACCAAGCTAGGGATGGAGGTGGATGCTCCAGGCAAGCATCAAGCTCCAGAAGTCCTTAGAGATAGCATACTAGTTAGAGAGGCTCGATGGAGAGGCTAAGCAAGTGCATATGATCAAGATACTTTCAAGAGGAAAAAGGAAAGTGCCTGCTTTGGCTAAGGGTGCATATAATAAGTCTATTCTTACCCCTCAATAGAAAGAGAAGGCAATGAAAGAGGGGTTATGTTATGGGTGTCTAGGGCAGCACCTTTTCAAGGACTATCCTAAGAAAAAGACAATACTAGCCACCATAGTTATCAATCCCACTCAAGCAAGGAGTGATGGAGATAAGGACTTTGGAGATTCCCCATCCTAGATATCATCTCCCATAGTGGCCATGATGATCACAAAGAAGGTTCCTACTATGCCAGATGTTGTGCTTTTGCCAGTGGCACAGAAAGCATACCAATTTCTAGATACTGAGCTGAATTATGCAAGACATCCTATCAAGATACTCTTTGACACTAGGTCGACGTACAATGTGATTAGTTCTTGACTAATCAGGAGGCTACACTTAGAGACTGTGCAGTCAAACTATGTCTACACAATAGAGTTAGCTGATGAGACGTTGGTTTGCCCATTCAACTCCAGTCCTATGAGGACAGACTGGATTTCGAGATAGCTAGATTGGCACATTTTGATGTAGTCCTAGGTAAGAAGTGGCATGCTAGGAAATGACCAATCATTGACTTTGTTTTGCATGTGTACCAATTTAAGCATGTGGGGAGGCGACTATTGATCCGTTGAGAGCAATTCTTCAAGAGATGTGATTGGTAACTGCTACCAAGTTGCTCAAAATTGATTGTAAGTATATTTATTTTCTTTATTTTTTGTATTCTTCATGTACTATGATGGATTCATGCAGTCATGGAAACCCTAGTTGGAATGCTCAAGTATTTTCAAAGAAAGTAAGAGCACAATTCCAAGAGTTATTCTTGAAAGAATTACCTTCAGGTTTACCTTCGTGCAAAAACATTCAGCATAGGATCAAATTGTTACCAAGAGCGAGTCCGACCACTCGACCACCATTTTGAATGAGTTTGCAGGAGGAGAATGAAGTCTACAAGGTCATGGATGAGTACTTACAAAAAGGCCTGATTAGACCTAGCTATTCACCCTTTGTAGCACTAGTTCTTCTCATGAAGAAGAAAGATGGATCTTATAGGATGTGTGTCGACTATCAAGCACTCAATAAGATTACCATCAAGCACAGATATCCCATGCCCAGGATAGATGATCTTTAGATGCTCTAGGTGGAGTTGTTGTATATAGCAAAATAGATTCAAAGAGTGGGTACCATCAGATTAGGGTAAAAGATCATGATGTATATAAAACAACTTTCAAGACCTGTTTTGGGCATTATGACTACTTAGTCATGCCATTTGGTTTGACTAATGCACCTATTACTTTCATGATGTTAATGAATGATATTCTACGACAATTCACTGGAAAGGTTGTTGTGGATTTTGTTGATGTTCTGCTAGTGTATAGTAGGTTTGTTCATGAGCATGAAAGTCATTTTAGACTAGTATTAAATAAATTAAAAGAAAATAAGTTGTATGTAAATCCATATAAGACTCAATTGTTTCTTCTAGAGATAGAGTATGGGGTCTAGATGGATCCCAAGAAGGTCTCTATTATTCTAGCTTGGCTACTTCTCTAGATGAGGGGCAATTATGGTCATTTCTAGGACTTTCCAATTTCTATAAAAAATTCATCTCCTCTTATTCATCGATAGTAGCGCCTATGATGAACTTCCTTCAAGGCAAAGTTCGATTTGCATGGAAGCAAGAGCAACAAGAAAGTTTTGATACTCTGAAAAAAGTTGTTTCAGAGGCTTCTATACTCAAAGTGGTAGATCCACAAAAACCATTTGAGTTGGAGATAGATGCTAGTGGCATAGCCATAGGGGCAATCTTGAGCCAAGATGGCAGGCCAATAGCCTTTCAAAGCAAGAAATTGAGTAGTGCACAGTGCAATTGGCTAGTGCATGAACAAGAGTTTTATGCAGTGGTGCATGTTGTTAAAGTCTTGAGACACTATCTCTATGGTGCAGACTTTAAGCTATACACAGATCACCATACACTCACGTAATTTTGTATACAACCAGATCTTCAAGGCAGACACGCTCGTTGGGCTGAGCTCATGTATGAGTTTCACATGGAAATCCTGTATAGAAGAGGCAAAGAGAATATAGTAGTTGATGCATTATCACGAATAGTGTATCAAATGAGCTTTACAGTTCTAGAAAGCTCATTTCTTCAAGAATTAAAGGAAGCACAGGTGGAAGATCCACATTTGTTACAGATAATTAGAACCATCATTGATGAGTCTATCATAGGAGATGAGGCAGTTCCCGCTGTTTCTTCCCCTCGCAGAACAAACAAGTCAGTCTGTATTCCAATTTCTCAAAGAAGAATGGAATAGTCAAATAGAAAGGAAATGTTTGCGCACTAGATTCCCAAGATTTGAGAAGAAAATTCATGCATGATAACCATGATGTTCCTTGCACAGGGCATCCTAGTGTTGACAAGACAATACAACTTGTTAGAAGAACATTTTGGTGGCCTTTATTAGCTAGAGATGTCCACAGTTATGTTCAGCAATGATTTATGTGTCAAGTTAACAAAGTAGAAAGGGTAATGACACCAGGTCTTTTACATCCTTTACAGATTCCAAATCATAACGGCAACACCATATCCATGGTCTTCATAGTGGGGTTACCGCGGACCCAAAGGAGGATACTATCCTAGTTGTGGTAGATAGATTGAGCAAGATGGCTCATTTCATACCCACATAAGAGACAATAGAAGCTCCATAAGTAGCAAAGTTGTTTATCCAGCATGCCTTCAGATTGCATGGGTTACCGACATCCATAGTTTCAGATAGGGATGTTCGCTTCACAATACACTTTTGGAAGTTTGTATTTGACAAACTAAAGGTGTCATTGAAAATTACTAGTGGTGATCATCCACAGATAGATGTTCAGACTAAGAGGGTCAACTAGATTCTAGAGGACATGTTGACAACATCTGTGTCTGAGAGCTAGACAGATTGGGATAGTTACTTGCCACTAGTAGAGTTTTCTTATAACAATAGACCTCATAAAGTGAAGGGAATGTCTCCTTTTGAGATGAACTATGGCATGAATCCCACTGCTCGCAGTACCATAGGAATGTTGAAGAAATGTCCTAGTGCTTTAGAGTTCTTAGAAAACCTCCAAGCAAATCTAGAAATAGCTAAATCCAAGATGCAGCAAGCAGCTGATAGAGCAAAAGAGTATGCTGATAGGAAGAGATCTCCTAGAGTCTTTGAGGAAGGAGAAAGAGTTTCTCTTCAAGTGCCAGCTAGATCTACTTCACTATCCACATGGAAGTGTAGTAAGCTTTCACCAAGGTTTTTTGGACCTTGGAAGATAGTTAAGAAGCTTAGTGATGTTGCATATCGATTAGAGCTTCCTCCAAATTGCAGATTCCATCTAGTGTTTCATGTCAATAAACTTAGAAAGTATATTTCCAGGGAGGACAATCGAATAGAGGGTATTGTTTCTTTGTAGGAAAGTGATAGCACAGATCATTCTCTAGATATGATACTAGATTGGAGACGGAAGCAGTTGCGAAACTATGTCATCCAAGAGTATCTAGTAGCCTGGAGAGGATTGCTGCATACTGACTCTACTTGGGAATCAGAAGCTCTGGTTCGCAATTACTTTTCCTCATTGATCATTGAGGACAATGATCTTTAGAAGGGGAGAGAGTCTCATACATTGGTCTACAAAAATCACTTCATGTGTGTGTGGGAAAAGGACCAACCATAGCCAAGGTCCCAAGCTCTAGGGATATCCTAAGGTATTCAATGGTAATGAGGATGAGTGTTGCATGATGGCCACATGGAAGCACTAGACCATTCCAGATCATTACTATTTTGAATGCAAGAGGATATAATGTATGGGAGGAGAGTGACACACACATCATTCACAAGTCTTGCTTACATACCAAGTTGAAGGGGGGGGGCAATAGAGGTGCATATAGAACAGAGAAGGGAAGAGCAAGGCACCAGTGAAGGATAGCATTCTATGTGACATATATTGGGGTATATGTTAAGTCAAGGGGGGAGGAACTCTAGAGGTTCAATAGAAAATCACCTACGAGAGCAATGAAGGAGTGAGAAATGGAGCCTAGGAGAGTGGATGATTTGAGTAGGATTAGCGAAGATTCCTATAGTCTTGAGGAGGAAGACAACCAGGCAAGCGACGATTGATGAGTGCTAACTGAAGAACTATGGCTCACACTATCTATGACCCGAACTCACTCATGGCCCACATCACTTAATTCGAAACAAAGAAGTACCATTCAGAGAAGGTTGCAATGCAAACAATGAAGTATAGAGAATCTAGAGATGTACCAAGGAGATCTTGTGGTGCTTCTTTCAAGAATATTTCAATCTTCCTCTTTTTAAATGAGCTTTGATGGAAGACCCTGATGATCATATTAGGAAATTTCTGGCATTATGTAAAAGTAGAGGGTAAGAAGGACGAATCAATCCCTTCATGGCTCTATTCTCAACAACTTTAGATGGATTGCCCATATAAATAGTTCATCCAATTCAAGGACAATGATTTCACAACATGGCCTGAGATGAGGACTTATTTTTCTATTGTGTACGACTAGGGAACTCAACCAAACAATTTTTGGATGATCTTGAAAATCTGAATCTAAGAAAGGATGAGTCATTTCTAGAATAGATTTCCCAAGCAAAAGCATTAATGGCAAAGCTATCAACGGCTGCCGAGAGATTTCTTGATAAAGGAATGTCTAGGAAAGGTGCTTCCAATGAGCACTAGCCACATGCTCTGAGACTTGTTAGCACCAAGCACTTCAATAGAAGATTTTGTTGCCATGGCCATAAGGATCGAACAAGCTGGAGTTCACTTTAACAATACTTCATCACGCCTAGAGCAACGTGCTAACATCCAAGAACAATGGAACATTGCTACTACAGAAGAAGATATAGTGGCTAAATTGCAAAGAGAAATTGAGGAACTAAGGGACAAGAGACAAGGGCAAGTCTTTGGTATATTGTATATCACCAACAAGGGCATCTGCAAATCGAGTGTCCGAACAAAATAAAATACCAATTTTGTAGGAAATGGGGACATGAAGCTTGCAAGTGTTACTACTTGAAAGGGATGATGGAATCCCAAGCACTTGCATTCTAGGGACAACCAACCAGACAAGCACCACCAATGGTACTGATGACATAGCCAATGTGGCTCCAATATCTTTTTTGAGTAATGTCCAGATAGCCCCTACTTTTTATACTACTCCCACTAACATAGATATGCAAAACAATGCAAATGGTCAGGCCTCAATGGCCTATAGTATGTTTTAGATGTGAAGAATATGCCCTTGTGCAAGCTCTTTTTCTTTTACCAAAAAATGCACCATCATGCTCCAATTGTCCAAAATCTAGGGACCACTAGATAAGAGATTTCCCAAAGCAGGCGATGGAAACCTAGAACATGGCAGCCTTGAAACTTTTGTAGGCAATCAAAGCTTCTTGGCAAGGCTAAAGCAAGATAGCATATGGGACATGCTTGGGACATGCATCTTGGGTGTTGGAGCATTGATTAAAGCATTCATCTTAGGGTTGGAATTCTTCTTTAGTTTAGGCTAAGCTCGATTAGCACATGGGATTAACCTAGGACTACGATAGGCATGAAAATACTCAAGTCTCTTTAAATTCTCAAGTCCAAGTCTAATTTAAACTAGATCGAGGATAACCTAAGTATAAAAGAACATAAATTGCACAAGGTAAACATCAATTATGACAAATTCAAGTGCTCCTTACAACGTTCTATTGAGACAAGAAAGTACATTCATAAGAACTTAAAAAGAACAAGCGTTTGATACCAAGGAACCTTCAATGAGGTTTTACTCAAGAAACTGGGCTAACTAGTAAAATGTATGAACCTTAGGTCAGGTAGGAACCTAGGAAGGGATAGGCAAAGCATCAAATCATATGAAGCTAGCTTTAATCACACTACTCAGTCATGGTCTCAACAACTCAGTGATTACCCCTACATATTGAGCTCCGATACTAGCGATTCAAAAATGTATTTTAGCATGGAAATACCCTCAGGTAGTTCAAGATTTGCGTACTTACAGACTCCTGGATGCCCCTATAAAATTGTACATACAAACAAATCGATTGGGTGCTTGCATCTATGAGGATGGGTTGAGAAGATCAGTGGTCCAACTCAAAAAGCCTGATCAACCCTTCAAAATTGAACACCAAGTGGTCAAATTTGAAGAGGGCTCCTATATAGATAAGGTAGGAACCATGTATGTGGTGACAAGCTCACTTGATTGGATAGATGCATTTGGAATCATCATTCCTGAGTCAGAAGTAGGAGATTTGAAGCAAGAAAAACTTGTAAAGGAACCTAGAAAACCGTGGGTAAGACAATCTTGTGAAGGATAATCATGCCATAGTGCATTCCTCAGGATAACAAGGGCATAGAGATATTCTTGAATGGAGATATGGATGAATCTTTCTCACAATTTAAGCTAGACAATCCTAGTGAGGTAGATGGTGTAATGATTTATGATTTGAAGGACTCAGATGTCCCAACGAAGGTGATCTACTTAGATAAATCTTGTGAAAGGATGTTTATGGTCATGGAACATGGAAGACATGCCTACAATTGGAAGGGTGAGTTAATATTTCCCCCACATAGACCTCCTGAAACTCCCAATCAACAGGGTGCAAGATCATTGCATGTTCTAAGTGTTCATAAGGAAAAGACAAGGGAGAGGCTTGACGAAAGCTTTGCAAACCTCTCAGGAAGAGAGAGATCGGGGTTAGACACTCATAGAGTGGATCAACAAAGATAGAGAGGTCCAAGACATCAAAGAGGCATGGACGAGTTTCCGCTGCCAAGACCTAGAGAAGACCCTAGGATATTGAGGCCTACTCAGTTGGTGAGATGTATGAAAAATTATTTTGATGGAACAAGAGATCCATATGATCATGTAGCGGTTTTTAGACAAGTGTTAAGAGTAGAACACGTTGATGACTTGTTCACTCAATATTATGTGTTTGGTCTTATTCTAAAGAATACAACCTTGACATGGTTTCAATCACTGCATCAAGATTAATTCAACTTCATTGATCAGTTGCTAGAAGCCTTCATCATGGAGTTATCTAAGAGTGTTATATGGCACACCAACTCATCCTTAATTCGTAGTTTTAAGAAAACACCTCAAGAAATAGTCTGGTTAGTAGGACGTAGATTCAGACAATACCTTGAGGGATGTCCCATCCTAGAGCCCCCCACATCGGCCAAACAAGTGGCATTATTCTTGGATGGCTTGCTAAGTGAAAATTTACGATCCTATGTTTACTTAAAGGAACATAGAACCATAGAGCAATGTGTGCTTGTGCATAGACATTGAGGATAACCTCAGTGAAGAATTAGAGCTTTCAAAGATCTATAAGGATTTGGATAGATCTACTAATTTCACCTCAAAACCCCCAACCTCAATTGATAAATTGGTTGAAAAAGTAGCTCAAAAATTAGGAGTCTCAAGCAAACACATCCCTAGGATGGTCTCTATGAAATGATGTTATAATAGCAGAGGAGACCACATGGATAATTTTTTTCTAATCATGAGTCGAACCCAAGGGGATCCTTATAACCAATATTGCACAATAGAGAGAAGGTACACCAACCATATGGTGCAAGGTTGTCCTTACAACAAAAAAATTGGTTAGACAAAATTACCAACAGCCATATCAACAGCTAGGTAGATATGCAAACCCATATTAACAACTACCATACTCTAGGCCCCAACAGCCTTACGACCAAGCTCAATAGAGACCTCAACCTATGCTAAGGCCAACAACCTCCACCCCCTACCAATGTTATCCCAGTCAAGTATGTTTTGGCAAAGGCTAACTTGAGTAGATCCCTAGTGCCTACACCTCTACTATTTTGAAAAAGTGATCTGAATGCTCAAAGATTTGTCTCGACACAGGTAGATAGCCCACCAGCTTACTCCATGGATTCACCTGAGCTTAATAAGATCTATCCATATGAATACGTGAGTGAACCAAGTTTGGAACTCGAATACTCAAATGTGATGAATACTAATCCCAGCCCTCGACCCCAACTCAAGCAGATGAGACCCCAAGCACCTAGGGGGCCATGCTATAGATGTCAGGGTGATCATTTCAATGGTGACTATCCACTTCATCCATCGAAACCATCCTAGTCACTAACTATTCAAGGCTTTTGCCCACATTGTGGAAAAGAGCACCTCTTAAAAGATTTCCCAAAGAATCCATCAATACTCAAAAAGTTTCACCAATCAATGTTATTGTCTTGGTTGTAGATTCCAGTGGAAGTGTGACCACCAAAGCCCCTGTACAAGTAGTGACTAGAGCCCAAACACTACAACAAACTGTAGGAGTAGAGCAAGGGAACAAATCAGAGGCTTATGATTCAAAGAACATAAATAGAAAAAGAACCAGAGCTTGGAAGGATAGAAAAGAAAGAATAAAAAGAAAATGGGCAAGAAAGATGATTGAATTAAAAGAGAGTTTAAAGGAAACAAAAGAGAAAATGATAGAGATTGCATCCCACATAGACTCTCAAATGCCACCTCTCTCATTACACCAAAATCATCCCTCCGTACCACCATCATCCAGAGCAGGATTAGTCCTAGCAGACCCCACCCCAAAAGATTTAGATATGTTGTTCAAAGCAAATCACGCCAAAATTCAAGAAGGATCAAATGTGGCAGAGCTAGATAAGTGTTATCCCAAAGCTTATATGGAGATTGAAAGGACCAAGTTTTGTGCAAAAAATGTTTGGCTTAGATCATGTTCAATGCAAGCTAGCTTTTCAATCACACTAGCTCAACAAAAACACAGTTATATTTTGAAGGATGGTTGGAGAGATTACAAAGAATGATAGCCAAACCGCAGAAGTTAGCTACACCAAAGGCTCAGAATAGTGGAAGAGAAGACCTAAACCTGACCCCCAAGGAAGCTTATGCTCTTAACTCCACTGATGATAGAGTCTCTTCCTCTATAAATCTATGGTCCCAAGAGTTCTTGTGAGAGGTTCAAGATGAGAAATGGGCAAAGGAGAGTGAGAATCCCCCTCCCAGTGAGGTAGTGCATGATCTTCTTGGTCATTTCCCTCAGAACATTCCATCCATCTATGGAGAACAAGAGATGTGAAATCATGTGAGCGACTAGACTTTCAATCCAATTCCTTGTACGAACTACCTAATTTCACGGGCCCATGGGAGTTGAATTACATTCATATGAAAACCTCCATCATCATGGTAAGAAACAAGGAATCATTTCTACCTAGGAGTATAGACATAATAAAGAACACTAAAGTGTAGTGCCACCTCAACTTAAACTATGGAAGCACATAGCTACTCAAGTGCTAGATGTAGCTAAACCAGAATCTCAAGTAGGTTCATACAAGACTGTTCCAAAAACAACCTTGGATAAGATAGGAGAAATGAGCAAAGGAGAGGAAGGAAATAGGTATCTTACCATAACTTAGCAAAGCAATATTGGATTCAGGCGTAGAAGTTGCAACTACTACCACCTTTTTATGGAAGCCTTGGGGTGGATCAGCACGCAAACCAATGAGAATGAAGTTGCAAATGCTAGATAGACATATTAAGAAACCCCTAGGGTTATAAGAAGGAATAACTCTCACCATATGTGGTGCAGAGTTTGAACATACATTTGCCATAGGTGATTTTGGTAAGAACCATGCCTATGAGATGATTTCGGGTAGACCTTTAATGAGACAATTGTATATAGTGCAAGATTGGCAAACCAATTCCTTGTATTTACAGCACTTCGGTGTCACAACTAAAGTCAATCTCAAGGACTAATCTCATAGAAATGTACCTCCCTTGCAAAAGAACCCAGTTCATAGAACCTTAGATGACATGGAGTCGGTGCATTCTATAGGATTAGAATCGTCATGGATGCATGAAGACACTCATCTAAGGATGTGTAAAGTAGTGGTAGAGGAAGATAAAAGAGTGAAAAAAAAATGTAGGTGCTAATGAGAACCCTCGACCAGTACAAGACCCAGCCTATGCACCCACAATGGACATAGTGGTCAATGAAGAGCAATGGACCACCCATTACAATGAGGATGAATAGGATATTTCATTTTTTTACTATAGAACCACTCATGTGTGATTTGGTTATAGAAGAACATGAGCAAAGCACAATGGAACTCAAGGAGGTTAGTGATGAGGATGAAGAATCCCTCCTCATGGAGCCTTTCTGTGATTTAGAAGAAGAGTAGCTCAATACCTAATAGATGCTAGGATTTAAGAGCATGATAGAAATAGTAATGGAGAAGAGAGGCTGATTTAAACAAAGGACAATCAAAATAAGGATAAGGAAGAAAAGAAACATGTCACCTTGCAAGCAGAGGATGAAGCAACATTTGAAGCAATATAGCACTTTAAGAAATACAAGATAGAAGATTGAAAGCTCATGATGAGAATCCCTAATAGAGAAGCACTCATAGGAGTCACCTATGACAACAAAGAGTAGACTAAGAAGATCATAATTACCATAGAAGGGGGAAAGAGCAATGCACATAGATAGGGCATGATTTAAGTGAAGAAGAAGAACAAGAGTTGATTGCATTACTGAGAGAATATAGAGATGTGTTTGCATGGAGTTATAAAGACTTGAAAGGGCACTACAAGGAATACGGGTGCATAGCAATGGTTAACAGGACACAAATTCCTTGCTATATAATTGCATCGAGCGTCGCAACAAGTGTCGAGTGCGCGGGATCAATTAAACAATGAAAAATTCAACGTTCCTATCAACATGTGGAGTGGTGTGCATTGCAATGATAGTACTAAGCATCGCTAAAGCAACAAAGTACAACAGCATCGCATAAGCAATGCTAAAATGCATCACATGAACGATGAAAAACAGCATCGTTTATGCGATGCTATCTGAAGACGGATATACGACAGTTTAGCATCAGTTACACGATGGTTTTTTGACCAAAAAAATAAAAAAGTTGGAGACTCTTCGATCAACATCTACATGCATCTGATCAAAGAGCTCTCCAACATTCACAATTGTGCTACGCTTACGATATGAAACAATCGCTTGCTGAATTGTTCTTTTGTCTAATCTCTATCTTATCATCTCTCTCTGTTCTCTCCTTTCTACCTCTTTCTCTTTGAATTATCTCTCTTTCTCTTTCTCTCTCTCTCTCTCTCTCTCTCCCCCTCTCTCTCTCTCTATTGCAGGTTATTCAAGAAGTTAACCAAGCAAAAAATATGGCTAACTATTTGTAAGTATAGTTTCCATTCTTTGTATATCATTTGAATTGTGTTATTTTCATTAATTAACATACTCACACTTATTGATATGTACATATGCACTTATACATGAAGATGCACATTCACACATATACACATACACATGCACATACACACACATATAGAAACACATACATATGAACATACACTTACACATACACACACATACACATGCATATGCACAAACATTTCTACAAACACATAAAAGGACTTGCATGCATGCATTATTGCATATACACATACACATACACACTTAACACATACTTAAATATATGTATATGCACATTCACATGCATGCACATACACATGGATGCAAATGGAAATGCATCCACATGCACATGCATGTTTCATATATATAAACATGCATATACATACACTTATATGTCTATACACATACACATACATATGCACATACATACATATACATACACTTATATGTCTATACACATACACATACATATGCACATACGTACATATACACACATACACATATATACACATATATATGCACATACATACACACACATATGCACATACACACACATACACATGCAAATGCATACATATACACATATACATGCACATACATACATATACACATACATTTACACATATACATGCACATACATACATATACACACACATACACATGCACATGCACATACAGATACATACGCATATACACTTACACATGCACATGCACACACATGCATATACACATATACATATGTACATACATACATATACACACATATACATGCACATACACACATATACACATAAACTTGCATATACATGCACATACATACATATACACACATACACATGCACATGCACATACACATACATACACGCATACACTTACACATGCACATACATGCATATACACACATACATATGCACATACATACATGCACATATATATACATAGATACATACATATACATGCATTGTTGAGGGTTCCAGAGGTTCAACACAACATCCAAGTAAAGAACAAATTAGAAATTGCTCATTACCCATTTGCACTGATCTTCTTTCACAGAGATTCCACCGGAAACGTCACCGAAAGTTCATCGGAAATTCATCGAACTTCTTCATTCCGGTAACTTTTATCGGTTCAGCATTTCACAGTCACGTTTCAAATTCCACATTTCTAAGTGTAACAGCATCTTACACACTCACAGACACATGAATTTCAATGCGCTTCTATGCAAATAGTTTAAACCTCTCTATTGACTTTACGGGAAATAGAAGATTACAAACAGGGAACTTTATCTTGCAGACATTTGCTGTTCTTTCTTTGATAAACTTGACACTGCAAATTACAGTATTGCAAATAATAGAACTTCATAGTTAGAGTTTGATTACACCGCAAGGTTTCATCACTAGCATGTCTGCGTAATGGTTTTTGCAGAATCTGTTCGAAGTCCTCTGAAATTTTGGTTAAGAAAACTTCTCTTTCTTACAGTTGTTGCGCTCTTTCTTCTGGTAACTTCTCCTCTTTTCGATCTGTCGCCCTCTTCCTTCTGGTAACTTCTTCTCACGGTTGTCGCGTGCCTTCCTTTTTGTAACTTCTCTCCTTCACGTGTCCTTTTTAATCTCAACATAGCCGTCTTTTTCTTTTTATTTTTATTTTATTTTTCCAGATTTCCCTGCCTTCTATCACATATTGCATCTTATCATTCTGCAATTCCTCCAACATACATACCTTCTTATCCAATGCTTCCTGAAGTGTTTTAGTCTTCTCCTGTAAAGACTGATAATCATCGATATTAACAAGTATTTTTGTTTGCTCATGCCAAGACAATCTTTCCTCTTTCAAAACTAAGAAATCAGAAATTTCCTGCAACCTCTTCTTCATTCCTGATACATCATAATCTGAAATGTTAACATCCTTCGACATTTTCTCACCTACTGCTTGTAGCTGTTCCTCCCTTCTTCTCTTTCTAGACAACTTAAAAACTGTTTCGAATGCTTTCGGCTGCTCAACACCATCTGGCACCTGCAACAAAATATCCTCCTGTACCCCTGCTTCTCGTACATCAGGTTGAACCGTCGGACTAACCGGTTTCAGCTCTTGTGCAATATACCCGACTCGAAGAAGATCTTCAGATGTCTCTGAAGGTCTATCCATTACTTCTTTTGCTGCTAGCTGTGCGTGCTCTCGACTCATCACTTGATGACCACGAACATTTATCTCCTTTGGCCACACTATCTTCTGACCTTCGACTAGTTGCACGAACTCGAATAATGCGGCTAAATATGCTGATAGCCTACTCTTTGACAGCGTTTTACGCGTATCACCAACAAAGATCTCACTATGTAGGTGATCATACACCCAATGAGCCCAACTTACTTTTCCACCTGCCTCTGCATAAGCCACAGGTGCAAAATTCTCCCTAGACATAGAATCATATTTAATGATAAAACATAATCTTTCCAAATACCATTTAGCTGCTCCCTTCGAACATAGCTTGCGTTCTTCATCATATAGTACTGCCGTCTTCCTTCTCTGGGTCCAAAGTCTTTCTTCAAAGCCTCCTCCGAACATTTTGGGATGACTACATCATCATAGATGGGCAATTGAAATAATTATGTAACTAATTCCACTGAAAATTTTACCTGAAGTGCTAATTGACCCTTCGTTTTCCGAATGATTTCCAGCTGGCTCTTTGCATTATAATTGCATCTCCAGCGCTCCCATGGCAACGTAGCGAACTGAAATAACCCAATCCTTTTGAGCCAATTCTCATTCAGAGTAGACTGTGTATCAATTTCCACTTTAAAGTCTGTGAATGACTCCATAAGCACACTCTTAGTCGTTGCAGATGGCGTTGATATTTCATCTTCATCCTCCTGTAACGAACTATCACTCTCCTCCGTTGTGGTTTCTTCCTTTCGCACTATAGCTTCTCTCTTTCTCATACACCCTCTCATGACTCCTGATTCAGGCACTAATACAGAACACGCAGGACAAAGTATTATCCTGAAAGCCATTAAGTAGAACTGAAAATATTCGTTCCACAAGTGCGAATGCTTGAACTGCCACTTACTGCAATGATTAACGTACTTACGCACATAACACTTCCTGCGACTCAATAATATTGTAGTATGGATTATCATAAAAATCATCAACAATCGATTGCCCCACATATCAATAACCCACTTAACAAAACTTCTACTTGTGCCAGAAGAATCATGGAACAGAACACTCATGCGTACTTCAAGAATACGAAATTGATATTTAAATTCCTCAAATACTACATTTTATAATGCAAAAACTTCCAACCATACAATCCCGACAAATTGTACTTTGCAAGATAATCATTGGTCGAATACTAGCTTTCTTTTCATATTCCCCTCGATGCCTCTGCTTCTTATAGATCTGCTGACTCATAATACAAAGTATACTTATTTCCAACATCTCATTACTTGCAAACCCGGAATATTCCTTAGTTTGTACACCCGGATTCAGCAATGCTTCATTATCCATCATTGGCCCTGGACTAACCCCTAGCTCACTGTTGAACTGCAACTGTAAACCAAGTCTCCATTGTAATCGTAAAAATTTACTTAATGTAGTTTTAGACCAACACGAGGTCAAAAAACACTGTACCACAGATAAAAATGCAGAGAAATAAACTCTTTTACTGCGATGATCACAAACATTGCTGAAATGTTGTTCTCGATTATGAACGACTTGCACCACATTAGCAGATAACCAGTCCAAATGTGGCGGCTTCCCTTGAAATAATTTCAGCCTAAATCCATTTATTGGCTTGTCAATCCATGTGCCAAACACATCTGCCACTCGAAAAGTGCCTTGACCCAAATCTTGCACAATCTGATATGGGCCCCTGTATCTCAATGTAAGCTTTCCTGGATGGGGTCCTAGCTTAGAATTATACACCATCACCCAATCGCCTTCTTTGAATAACTTAAACTTCACATTCTTATTTACCCAAGCTTGTCTCCGCCTTTGAATCACCTCCGTAATATATGCACTTATCAAACGATCTTCCTCAATCTGTAAAAGATATTTACTCCTGTGTTTAACCGATAACTCAGACGACATCTTCTCTGTCGTAATCCACAAACTTGGAACTACAAACTCCATAGGTACTACTGCCTCCAATCCATATACCAATCAGAAAGGTGTCATACCTGTTGTCACTTTAAATGCTGTCCTGAATGACCACAAGGCTGAATCAAGAAAAAAATCCCAATTTTTCTGATTTTCATGCACTAATTTTTTAAGAATACGCATTAAAGTTTTATTCGTGCTTTCTGCCTGCCCATTCGCTTGAGGATGATAAGCTGTAGTCTTTTTATGCAAGATTAAATGAATCCTTGTTAGCTATGAAATCACCTCATTCAGAAAATGAGTACCTCTGTCACTCACTAACTCAATCGGACACCCAAACCTGGTCATAATATTACGATAAAGAAATTTGGCCACACTTGCTGCCTTATTATCCTTCAATGCCACTGCTTCCACCCATTTCGTACAATAATCTGTTGCCACCAATATATATCTATTACCCTGCTGAGTGGTAGGTTTAATAGGCCCCACAAAATCCATGCCCCATTTTTGGAAAGGATCCAGTGGTAATACCGGATGATCAGTCATCCGATCAGAGTTATTAGGTTGACCTAACCTTTGGCAAATCACACATCCTTTGGCATACTTGTGCGCATCTTTTAACACCGTCGGCCACCACAACCCAGCTTGTAATACCTTCTTGCCTGTAATATCTCTGACAAATGACCTCCTGCTGAACCTGAATGTGCTTCCTGTAAGATAGCTAGTTGTTCGAAATCTGGTACACACCTCCTTATGACCTGATCCACCCCCTTTTTGTATAATGCTCCTTCTATAACCAAATACGACCTACTTTTAAGAGCAAACTTCCTCCTCTGATCAGGTGTAATATACTGTGGTAAAGCACCCTCCGTTAGAAAAATTAATAACTAATCATACCACGAATCTGCCTCTACCACTTGTGCCGTAAACAACTCAGCATCCGGAAATACATCAAGTGCACCGGTGGGTGTTTCTCCTGATTCCAATCGACTAAAATAATCTGCCATCGCATGCTCTTTCCCCAGAGTATGCACAATCACAAAATCAAATTCTTGTAACAAAAGCATCCACCTGGCTAATCGGCCTGTTAATAAGGGCTTCTTGATTAAATAAACCAAAGCCTGATGATCCACATGAAAAACCACCTTATTGCCCAACAAATAATGTCGAAACTTGTTAAGGGCATATACCATCGCCAAAGCTTCCCTTTCCGTCACCGGATAATTTCTTTCAGCCGCAGCCAATACTCGACTGGCATAATAGACAGGTCTATACCATCCTTCTTCTTTCTGCTGCATCAAAACTGCTCCTACGGCCACATCTGATGCATCGACAAATATGTGAAAAGGCACTGACCAATCAGGTGGTTGCAAAATGGGTGCTACTGACACCATCTTTTTTAACAACTGAAACGCTTTCTCTTGAGCATCAGCCCACATAAACGGAACATCCTTCTTGGTCAAATGCGTCAGTGGTAAGGAAATGTTTGCTAAATATCTTAAGTATCGGGAATGCCACTTGATTTGACCCACAAACCGCATTACTTCTTTAACGTTGGTTGGTGCTTTAGCTGTACTTATCGCAATCACACTTTTAAATGGATTCAATACCATCCTAAACTGTGGACATCTTTCAAAACATGCTTTCAGGTGTAGTAAATGCTTAATCATTTCACCGAAGACCGAAAAATCATCGACAAATACTTGCATAAAGTCCTGCAGATAAGGTTCAAACACTTTATGCGCCACATAATTGAATGATGGTGGTCCATTCTTCAAGCCAAAACTCATGACAGTAAACACATAAGCGCCAAATTCTGTAATAAATGTTGTTTTATGCTGATCCTCCTCAGCCACACTGATCTGATTATAACCCGAAAATCCATCCAAAAAACTATACATTTCATGGCCTGCTACTGCATCCAACACTACATCACAAAACGGCATAGGAAACGGGTCTATAACCGTTGACGCATTTAACTTTCTATAATCAAGACAAATTCTGAGCTTCCCATTCTTTTTGGGGACCACGATGATAGGAGATAACCAAGTCACCTGATTCACCGGTTTGATAAATCCGTCTGCCAACAATTTATCAATCTCTTCCTTCACTTGTTTAGCAAAATTAGGATTCATTCTATATCTTTGCTGCGCCACACGTACTACATCCGTCTTTAAATTAATCCTGTGTTGATGCAACTGCGGATCTATGCCTTTCACTTGAGTATAATCCCAAGCAAACACATCTACATACTCTTTAAGCAAACAAATAAGATCCTCCTTAAACTTTCCTTCCAATGTTTTACCAATCCGCACCATTTTGGGTTCAGCTTCGGTTCCTAAATTAACCTCTTGAAGCTCCTCCTCCTTCACCCGCATAGAACCTGCATACTTCTGATCATACATCTTTTCCGCCTGCGCAATTATCTCTTCCTCCTGTTGTTCCATCTGTTTCTGCACCGGACTGTCTATACGTTGATCAACTATCTTTTGTAACTGGGCACTTGCCACCTATTCACCAGGAACTGGTCCTTCTACCTTTGACCCACCACTATAATCCTTACTTAACACTCCTGCAACATCGACTTCTAATACCGACACCACCGTTGGGTTTGCTTGCAAAAACTTTTCCTCTTCATCATCTTCAATCTCATCTGCTAAATTAATTGTCTGAGCCATAAGTGGTTTCTCCTGTACCGACATATTTTTCCGTCCACGTATAAGAATCGTCAGTTGCTTTTTACTTTTGGTAATCATTACAACATTCAAGCCCCAATCCTGCTTGACTTTGGTGAGCCGAAACCAAGGTCTTCCTAACAACATTTCATACGGATACACGGACTCAGACATTCGGATAACCACAAAATTGACCATAAATGTCATACCGGAAACGATAATTTGTTGTTGCTTCAGAATGCCAACCGGCTGTACTCGTGTTTGATCTGCCATCTTTACCTGAAAAGGTGCTGGAGCCAATACCCCTCTACCCATTTCAATAAAAATATGTTCAGGTAATATGTTTACTCCTGATCCTCCATCAAGCAACACTTCGGCAAATCGCCGCTGGTTGAACTGCACCTGAATTACTGGTACTACAAAATCCACATCTGCTGGATTTCAATACTGTTAGCCGAAATTGAAGGGATCGACCTAACTTCGGGTTCTGCATGATATCCAAGTAGCTTTTTCAACAATTTCTCCCAAAACACAGGTACCAACGATAACAGTTGATCCAAGGACAACTGTAACGGTGAACTAATGATTTCATCAAACCAATCATTTGCCAAGGTTTGCTGTCTCGGCACCTTATCCTGCTCCTAAATGGGAGGTATCAATTTCACACCCTGTTGTTGCTCAGTCTGACCTCCACACCTCACCTGATTAGGAGACTCCTCTCGAACCTGCTTCAAAACCTTGTCTCAGATTTGCCTTTGTTCTTGCCAATCAATAGGGCCTTTATTCCTTGATCTTGTAACCGCCAACACTTCAACCTCTTTACCTTTCCCACATTGTTTACAATCACACTGTCATTGGTTATTATTCTTAACGTGCATTTGATCAGATGTATCAGGTGCATCATGGGCTCTATCTGCTTGCTCTGGCCATTCTATCAGCATGGCATTCACCTGAGCCGCCTGCTGCCCCTGTTGTTGATGTTGTCCCTGTTGATTATGCTGATTATACTGAATGACAGGTATACCTCTTTCTTCACTATGCTTTACCCACAAAGGGCAATTCGACCCTATCCAATGATCAAGAGCTGAACAATACCCACAAGGCATTACCCTTGGTGGTCGACCTTGGTGATTGCCTTGTTGGTTATTCCCTTGCTGATTCCCTTGATCTCTCCATGGGGGTCTTACTTGTTGTTGTCTCGGAAAATTACCTCGCCCTTGGATAGGAATAGCCTGATTGGTCGCTACGTCATTTAGATTTCGATTGTCTTGCCGAGAACTTTGCCCTCTATGCTTAGGGTTATATCAACACTGTGTTGTTGTGTGTCCCTCTTTGTCACAGATATCACAAAATCGTTTCTCCTTTGGAGCTAGTATAGAATATCCATGTCTCTTTAACTTATTAATCCATTCCTCCTCTTTACTGTGCTTAGCTTTATGCTTACAATGCTTTGTCCTCACTATTTCATCATCATAGTCATCAGTGTCAAAATCACTTGAACTCTTGCCCGACTCCATTGCTGAATCCGATTCAACCTCTGAACCAGAATCAGATTGCTTCTTTTTGGCTCATCCAAACCTTCTTTCAACACGCACCGCTGCTAATACTAATACATCAAAGCCATTTGCAATGTCCACACTGGCCACCGCATGTCTTATTGTGCTCCTTAATCCTTTCAAAAAAAATCCTGCCAACATCTCATGAGTAGGTCGTTCATTACCTTGCAACCGTTCCATTAAAGTCCGGAACTTTTGAGCATAGTCTTCCACTAGCATGGTCTTTTGTCTGATGGCCCTCAACTTCCTTAATACATCGGAAGGCGTCTTTTCTTTTCTAAATCGTTGCAAGAATGCTATTTTTAAATCATCATATGTAGCGAAATGGGCAATGCCATATCTCATAGCTCGTCCTTCCAACGTGGTTGCAAACTGTTGAAGTTTAATATCATCACCGTACATAGCTGGATATCCATTCGTTGTCCATTTTATTTCAAATTGAGCTACATGGCAATCAACATCCTCCTTAGAGGTTCCACTGAAATGAGCGGCTTTGACTTTGGGATTAGGAGGTGGTTGAGCCATTGGTTGTGGTTGAGGTGTGCGCCTAGTTCTTTGACCGGTCGCCCCTGCAAGTGGGTCAAACTGGAGTCGTCTTCTTACCCCTACAGTTGCTTCTGTGAGGAATAACGCTCCAAGTATGCCACTCACTAACCTTGCCTCTGTCGCACCTGTTTCCCCGTGTTCCTCGTCAGTGCCCAGAGCTTCCTGCTCCTCGGCCTCATACCACTCGTAAAACTCTGAAGATGTCTCCACGTTCGCTGCTCTTGCCTGTGCCCTCGTAAAATATACTTTACCAAAACGGTTGCACTTGCCCCTCATGCATTTCTTGAGGCTGCGTCAGCCGTACAGTAGGATCGCCAATTGTGTTGAGGGTTCCAGAGGTTCAACACAACATCCAAGTAAAGAACAAATAAGAAATTGCTCATTACCCATTTGCACTGATCTTCTTTCACAGAGATTCCACCGGAAATGTCACCGAAAGTTCACCGAAAATTCACCGAACTTCTTCATTCCGGTAACTTTTATCGGTTCAGCATTTCATAGTCACGTTTCAAATTCCACATTTCTAAGTGTAATAGCATCTTACACACTCACAGACACATGAATTTCAATGTGCTTCTATGCAGATAGTTTAAACCTCTCTATTGACTTTACAGGAAATAGAAGATTACAAGCAGGGAACTTTATCTTGCAGACATTTGCTGTTCTTTCTTTGATAAACTTGACACCGCAAATTACAGTATTGCAAATAATAGAACTTCATAGTTAGAGTTTGATTACACCGCAACGTTTCATCACTAGCATGTCTGCGTAATGGTTTCTGCAGAATCTGTTCGAAGTCCTCTAAAATTCCGGTTAAGAAAACTTCTCTTTCTTACAGTTGTTGTGCTCTTTCTTTTGGTAACTTCTCCTCTTTTCAATCTTTCGCCCTCTTCCTTCTGGTAACTTCTTCTCCACGGTTGTCGCGCACCTTCCTTTTTGTAACTTCTCTCCTTCACGTGTCCTTTTTAATCTCAACATAGCCGTCTTTTTCTTTTTATTTTTATTTTATTTTTCCAGATTTCCCTGCCTTCAACATGCATATAGACACACTTACACAAATATAGATATATAACTACATGTGCATACATACATTTTATACACACACAATCACACATAAATATAAATGAATTATATAATTAAAATAATGAAACACATGCTAAATATAAACAATAATAAAAATCATTACAACAAGACTTTTCATTACTTAATACCATAGAAACAATTCAAAACATAACTGGAATGAACAATATATAGATTATATATATATATATCATCCTCATCCTCATCATCACGATCATTTGCATGATCCGATGCATCTACAGTGGCATCATGGGTAGCGGTGCGAGCACTCTGTGATGATGGAGATCATCCGTCTTGTGTCTATCTCTCCAACTCATCCATATTTGCCTCTCCATAATACTCCTGTATTACATATAACAAACATAAATAAGTAAAACATACAAAACATCCATAAAAATAAAATAATTATATGAAATTTAAAAATACTCATAAAATAATCTCGATGATCTCGCATATACTCGCTCAAACGCCGATATCCGAAATGTGTAGCATACTCAATCTCATGTTTTGTAGGGTATTGACCATAAGCATTTCGCTGCATTGAAACAAATAAAAAAGATTAGTCTCTTCCATTTTAAGTAAAATAAAAACTATATTTTCAATAACACATATACTTACAAATGTAGCTACAAAACCATGATGGCCTATTTGTCCTAAGTGTGATGTGTGACCCGACTCAATTCTCTTCTTTGCAGCAGCTTGTTTATTTAATAGAAAAAAATACATAAATTAAATGTAAAAAATTAATAAAACATATGAGAATTATAAATATAAACTATTAATTTGTATACCTTCTCTTGAGGACATGACCACTGAAGACGTAGCTATCTACAAAAAAACTACCATGTCTCAGGTGGTATGTTAGGTCTCCTCTTATTTTTTCCACCGTACAATATCTCTTGTTATTTTAATCTCAAAGAAAAAAAGAATCAGAATACATACACACACATATAGCATGTGCATACCCATATACATACACTTACACATACATACATACACATATACATAGATACATACATACATACATAATAAATACATGCACACATACACATACTCACACACACACACACACACACACACACACACACATATATATATATATATATATATATATATATATATATATATATATATATATATATATACATATATATATATATATATATATATATATATATATATATATATATATATATATATATATATATACTATATATATGTGAGTATGTGTATGTGTGCGAACATATGTCATCCAAGAGTATCTAGTAGCCTGGAGAGGATTACTGCATACTGACTCTACTTGGGAATCAGAAGCTCTAGTTTGCAATTACTTTTCCTCATTGATCATTGAGGACAATGATCTTTAGAAGGGGAGAGAGTGTCAAACATTCGTCTACAAAAATCACTTCATGTGTGTGTGGGAAAAGGACCAGCCATAGCCAAGGTCCCAAGCTCTGGGGATATCCTAAGGTATTCAATGGTAATGAGGATGAGTGTTGCATGATGGCCACATGGAAGCACTAGACCATTCCAAATCATTACTCTTTTGAATGCAAGAGGATATAATGGATGGGAGGAGAGTGACACACACATCATTCACAAGTCTTGTTTACATACCAAGTTGAAGGGGGGGCAATAGAGGTGCATGTAGAACAGAGAAGGGAAGAGCAAGGCACCATTGAAGGATAGCATTCTATGTGAGATATATTGGGGTATATGTTAAGTCGAGGGGGGAGGAACTCTGGAGGTTCAAGAGCAAAGCACCTACGAGAGCAATGGAGTGAGAAATGGAACCTAGGAGAGTGGATGATTTGAGTAGGATTAGCGAAGATTCCTATAGTCTTGAGGAGGAAGACAACCAGGCAAGCAATGATTGATGAGTGCTAATTGAAGAACTTTGGCTCACACTATCTATGACCCGAACTCACTCATGGCCCACATCACTTAATTCGAAACAAAGAAATACCATTCAGAGAAGGTTGCAATGCAAACCATGAAGTATAGAGAATCTAGAGATGT
Organism: Ceratopteris richardii; assembly: GCA_020310875.1. NCBI lineage: Eukaryota > Viridiplantae > Streptophyta > Polypodiopsida > Polypodiales > Pteridaceae > Ceratopteris > Ceratopteris richardii. The sequence continues at coordinate 98,492,239 of CM035421.1, read as the reverse complement.
ACCAAGGAGATCTTGTGGTGCTTCTTTCAAGAATATTTCAATCTTCCTCTTTTTAAATGAGCTTTGATGGAAGACCCTGATGATCATATTAGGAAATTTCTGGCATTATGTAAAAGTATAGGGTTAGAAGGACGAATCAATCCCTTCATGGCTCTATTCTCAACAACTTTAGATGGATTGCCATATAAATAGTTCATCCAATTCAAGGACAATGATTTCACAACATGGCCTGAGATGAGGACTTATTTTTCTATCGTGTACGACCAGGGAACTCCACCGAACAATTTTTGGATGATCTTGAAAAACTGAATCTAAGAAAGGATGAGTCATTTCTATAATAGATTTCCCAAGCAAAAGCATTAATGGCAAAGCTATCAACGGCTGCCGAGAGATTTCTTGATAAAGGAATGTCTAGGAAAGGTGCTTCCAATGAGCACTAGCCACATGCTCTGAGACTTGTTAGCACCAAGCACTTCAATAGAAGATTTTGTTGCCATGGCCATAAGGATCGAACAAGCAGGAGTTCACTTTAACAATACTTCATCACGCCTAGAGCAATGTGCTGACATCCAAGAACAATGGAACATTGCTACTACAGAAGAAGATACAGTGGATAAATTGCAAAGAGAAATTGAGGAACAAAGGGACAAGATACAAGGGCAAGTCTTTGGTATATTGTATATTACCAACAAGGGCATCTGCAAATCGAGCGTCCAAACAAAATAAAATACCAATTTTGTAGGAAATGGGGACATGAAGCTTGCAATTGTTACTACTTGAAAGGGATGATGGAATCCCAAGCACTTGCATTCTAGGGACAACCAACCAGACAAGCACCACCCATGGTACTGATGACATAGCCAATGTGGCTCCAAGATCTTTTCTGAGTAATGTCCACATAGCCCCTACTTTTTATACTACTCTCACTAACATAGATATGCAAAACAATGCGAATGGTCAGGCCTCAATGGCCTATAGTATGTTTTAGATGTGAAGAATATGCCCTTGTGCAAGCTCGTTGTCTTTTACCAAAAAATGCACCATCGTGCTCCAATTGTCCAAAATCTAGGGACCACTAGATAAGAGATTTCCCAAAGCAGGCGATGGAAACCTAGAACATGGCAGCCTTGAAATTTTTGTAGCCAATCAAAGCTTCTTGGCAAGGCTAAAGCAAGATAGCATATGGGACATGCTTGGGACATGCATCTTGGGTGTTGGAGCATTGATTAAAGCATTCATCTTAAGGTTGGAATTCTTCTTTCGTTTAGGCTAAGCTCGATTAGCACATGGCATTAACCTAGGACTACGATAGCATGAAAATACTCAAGTCGCTTTAAATTCTCAAGTCCAAGTCTAATTTAAACTAGATGGAGGATAACCTAAGTATAAAAGAACATAAATTGCACCTTGTTAACATCAATTATGACAAATTCAAGTGTTCCTTACAACGTTCTATTGAACAAGAAAGTACATTCATAAGAACTTAAGAAGAACAAGCATTTGATACCAAGTAACCTTCAATGAGGTTTTACTCAAGAAATTGGGCTAACTAGTAAAATGTATGAACCTTAGGTCAGGTAGGAACCTAGGACAGGATAGGCAAAGCATCAAATCATATGAAGCTAGCTTCAATCACACTACTAGGTCATGGTCTCAACAACTCAGTTATTACCCCTACATATTGAGCTCCGATACTAGCGATTCAAAAATGTCTTTTAGCAAGAAAATACCCTCAGGTAGTTCAAGATTTGCATACTTAGAGACCCCTGAATGCCCCTATAAAATTGTACATACAAACAAATCGATTGGGTGCTTGCATCTATGAGGATGGGTTGAGAAGATTAGCGGTCCAACTCAAAAAGCCTGATCAACCTTTCAGAATTGAACACCCAGTGGTCAAATTTGAAGAGGGCTCCTATATAGATAAGGTAGGAACCATGTATGTGGTGACAAGCTCACTTGATTGGATAGATGCATTTGGAATCATCATTCCTGAGTCAGAAGTAGGAGATTTGAAACAAGAAAAGCTTGTAAAGGAACCTAGAAAACGGTGGGGTAAGCCAATCTTGTGAAGGATAATCATGCCATAGTGCATTCCTCAGGATAACAAGGGCATAGAGATATTCTTGAATGGAGATATGGATGAATCTTTCTCATAATTTAAGCTAGACAATCCTAGTGAGGTAGACGGTGTAATGATTTATGATTTCAAGGACTTTGATGTCCCAACGAAGGGTGAGTTAATATTTCCCCCACATAGACCTCGTGAAACTCCAAATCAACAAGGTGCAAGATCATTGCATGTTCTAAGTGTTCATAAGGAAAAGACAAGGGAGAGGCTTGACGAAATCTTTGCAAACCTCTCAGGAAGAGAGAGATCGGGGTTAGACACTCATAGAGTGGATCAGCAAAGATAGAGAGGTCCAAGACATCAAAGAGGCATGGACGAGTTTCCGCTGCCAAGACCTAGAGAAGACCCTAGGATATTGAGGCCTACTCAGTTGGTGAGATGTATGAACAATTATTTCGATGGAACAGGAGATCCATATGATCATGTAGCGGTTTTTAGACAAGTGTTAAGAGTAGAACACGTTGATGACTTGTTCACTCAATATAATGTGCTTGGTCTTATTCTAAAGAATACAACCTTGACATGGTTTCAATCACTGCATCAAGATTAATTCAACTTCATTGATCAGTTGCTAGAAGCCTTCATCATGGAGTTCTCTAAGAGTGGTATATGGCACAACAACTCATCCTTAATTCATAGTTTTAAGAAAACACCTCAAGAAATAGTCTGGTTAGTAGGACGTAGATTCAATCAATACCTTGAGGGATGTCCCATCCTAGAGCCACCCACATCAGCCAAACAAGTGGCATTATTCTTGGATGGCTTGCTAAGTGAAAATTTACGATCTTATGTTTACTTAAAGGAACATAGAACCATAGAGCAATGTGTGCTTGTGCATAGACATTGAGGATAACCTCGGTGAAGAATTAGAGCTTTCAAAGATCTATAAGGATTTGGATAGGATTACTAATTTCACCTCAAAACCCCCAACCTCAATTGATAAATTGGTTGAAAAAGTAGCTCAAAAATTAGGATTCTCAAGCAAACACATCCCTAGGATGGTCTCTATGAAATGATGTTATAATAGCAGAGGAGACCACATGGATAATTTTTTTCTAATCATGATTCAAGCCCAAGGGGATCCTTATAACCAATATTGCAGAATAGAGATAAGGTACACCAACCATATGGTGCAAGATTGTCCTTACAACAAAAAAATTGGTTAGATAAAATTACCAACATCCATATCAACAGCCAAGTAGATATGCAAACCCATATCAACAACTACCATATTGTAGGCCCCAACAGCCTTACGACCAAGCTCAATAGAGACCTCAACCTATGCTTAGGCCAGCAACCTCCACCCCCTACCAATGTTATCCCAGTCAAGTATGTTTCTGCAAAGGCTAACTTGAGTAGATCCCTAGTGCCTACACCTCTACTATTTGAAAAAGTGATCTGAATGCTCAATGATTTGTCTCGACACATGTAGATAGCCCACCAGCTTACTACATGGATTCACCTGATCATAATAAGATCTATCCATATGAATACGTGAGTGAACCAAGTTTGGAACTCGAATACTCAAATGTGATGCATACTAATCCCAACCCTCGACCCCAACTCAAGCAGATGAGACCCCAAGCACCTAGGGGGCCATGCTATAGATGTCAGGGTGATCATTTCAATGGTGACTATCCACTTCATCCATCTAAACCATCCCACTCACTAACTATTCAAGGCTTTTGCCTAGATTGTGGAAAAGAGCACCTCTTAAAAGATTTCCCAAAGAATCCAATCAATACTCGAAAATTTTCACCAATCAATGTTATTGTCTTGGTTGTAGATTACAGTGGAACTGTGACCACCAAAGCCCCTGTACAAGTACTAGAAAAAGAACCAGAGCTTGGAAGGATAGCCAAGAAAGAATAAAAAGAAAATGGGCAAGAAAGATGATTGAATTAGAAGAGAGTTTAAAGGAAACAAAAGAAAAATTGATAGAGATTGCATCCCGCATAGAATCTCAAACGCCACCTCTCTCATTACACCAAAATCATCCCTCCGTACCACCATCATCCAGAGCAGGATTAGTCCTAGCAGACCCCACCTCAACAGATTTAGATATGTTGTTCAAGGCAAATCATGCCAAAATTCAAGAAGGATCAAATGTGGCAGAGCTAGATAAGTGTTATCCCAAAGCTTATATGGAGATTGAAAGGACCAAGTTTTGTGCAAAAATTGTTAGAAGTGGCTTAGATCATGTTCGATGCAAGCTAGCTGTTCAATCACACTAGCTCAACAAAAACACAGTTATATTTTGAAGGATTGTTGGAGAGATTACAAAGAATGATAGCCAAACCTCAAAAGTTAGCTACACCAAAGGCTCAGAATAGTGGAAGAGAAGACCTAAACCTGACCCCCAAGGAAGCTTATGCTCCTAACTCCACTGATGGTAGAGTCTCTTCCTCTATGAATCTATAGTCCCAAGAGTTCTTGTGAGAGGTTCAAGAGGAGAAATGGGCAAAGGAGAGTGAGAATCCCCCTCCCATTGAGGTAGTGCATGATCTTCTTGATCATTTCCCTCAGGACATTCCATCCATCTATGGAGAACAAGAGATGTGAAATCATGTCAGCGACTGGACTTTCAATCCAATTCCTTGTAGGAACTACCTAATTTCACGGGCATATGGGAGTTGAATTACATTCATATGAAAACCTCCGTCATCATGGTAAGAAACAAGGAATCATTTCTACCTAGGAGTATAGACATAATAAAGAACACTAAAGTGCAGTGCCACCTCAACTTAAACTATGGAAGCGCATAGCTACACAAGTGCTAGATGTAGCTAAACCAGAATCTCAAGTAGGTTCATACAAGACTGTTCCAAAAATACCCTTGGATAAGATAGGAGAAATGAGCAAAGGAGAGGAAGGAAATAGGTATCTTACCATAACTTAGCAAAGCAATATTGGATTCAGGCATAGAAGGTGCAACTACTACCACCTTTTTATGGAAGCCTTGAGGTTGATCAACACTAAAACCAATGAGAATGAAGTTGCAAATGCTAGATAGACATATTAAGAAACCCCTAGGGTTATAAGAAGGAATAACTCTCACCATATGTGGTGCAGAGTTTGAACATACATTTGCCATAGGTGATTTTGGTAAGAACCATGCCTATGAGATGATTTTGGGTAGACCTTTAATGAGACAATTGCATATAGTGCAAGATTGGGAAACCAATTCCTTGTATTTATAGGACTTTGGTGTCACAACTAAAGTCAATCTTAAGGACTAATCTCATAGAGATGTACCTCCCTTGCAACAGAACCCAGTTCATAGAACCTTAGATGACATGGAGTCGGGCATTCTATAGGATTAGAATCGTCATGGACGCATGAAGACACTCATCTAAGGATGTGTAAAGTAGTGGTAGAGGAAGATAAAAGAGTGAAAAAAAATGTAGGTGCTAATGAGAACCCTCCCAGTACAAGACCCAGCCTATGCACCCACAATGGACATAGTGGTCAATGAAGAACAATGGACCACCCATTACATTGAGGATGATTAGGATATTCCATTTTTTACTATAGAACCACTCATGTGTGATTCGGTTATAGAAGAACATGAGCAAAGCACAATGGAACTCAAGGAGGTTAGTGATGAGGATGAAGAATCCCTCCTCATGGAGCCTTTCTGTGGTTTAGAAGAAGAGTACCTCAATACCTCATAGATGCTAGGATTTAAGAGCATGATAGAAATAGTAATCGAGAAGAGAGGCTGATTTAAACAAAGGACAATCAAAATAAGGATAAGGAAGAAAAGAAACATGTCACCTTGCAAGGAGAGGATGAAGCAACATTTGAAGCAATAGAGCACTTTAAGAAATACAAGATAGAAGATTGAAAGGTTATGATGAGAATCCCTAATAGAGAAGCACTCATAGGAGTCACCTATGACAATAAAAAGTAGACTAAGAAGATCATAATGACCATAGAAGGGGGAAAGAGCAATGCACATATATAGGGCATGATTTAAGTGAAGAAGAAGAACAAGAGTTGATTGCATTACTGAGAGAATATAGAGATGTGTTTGCATGGAGTTATAAAGACTTGAAAGGGCACTACAAGGAATACGGGTGCATAGTGATGGTTAACACGACACAAATTCCTTGCTATATAATTGCATCGAGCGTCACAACAAGTGTCGAGTGTGCGGGATCAATTAAACAATGGAAAATTCAATGTTTCTATCAACATGTGGAGTGGTGTGCATTGCGATGACAGTACTAAGCATCGCTAAAGCGACAAAGTACAACAGCATCGCATAAGCCATGCTAAAATGCATCACATAAATGATGATAAAAAGCATCGTTTATGCGATGCTATCTGAAGACGGATATATGACGGTTTAGCATCAGTTACACGATGGTTTTTTGACCAAAAAAATAAAAAATTTTGGAGACTCTTCGATCAACATCTACATGCATCTGATCAAAGAGCTCTCCAACATTCACAATTGTGCTACGCTTACAATCTGAAACAATCGTTTGCTGAATTGTTCTTTTGTCTCATCTCTATCTTATCGTCTCTCTCTCTTCTCTCCTTTCTACCTCTTTCTCTTTGAATTATCTCTCTTTCTCTCTCT